>VXAK01019518.1:6714-26438 GCA_013399435.1 Arenaria interpres | reverse complement strand
CTCGCCCTCCGCTTAGCCTGGCCTCGGGGCTGCCTCCTGCCGTAAGGTTCCGCGCCTCGACTGGCCACATCTCCCCGCTGTCTCCCTTAAGCTGATCCAGTAGAAGGGTTAAAAAAAAAATATTAGCCTTTTCCATATCAACAAGATGATCAAACTTGCCCCACGGGGGTAGATCTGCTGTAAGGATGATGGTGGGAGCAGGTGACAAGGCTGTCCTTGCTGGAGAGCGCTGAGCAGAGGTTGCTTTTTGGGTAGCAATCTTCGTTTAGATGAAACGTATGACTGAAGTCAGCGCTGTATGTTAAAAGCAGGTTCTACCCGATGGGCTGCCGTCTCGGCTGTTCAATAAGCATGAACATTTGCAAGATTGCAACAGAAGGTTTCGGTTTCATCAGCATAGCAGTTGGGTGCTGACCTGATGAAATGGGTTACTTGAAGGCCAGCCGGCATGATTGAGCTTTTTTCCCTTGGGAAGAGAAATAGGGGGAAGGAGAAGAAGGTGGAAGGGAAGATGTGGTTAAATATAAAAAGTTACCGCAAGGAGGTAAGAATAGCCTGGGCTTCACAGTTCTTAAAAATAAGATGGGAAATACCATGGTTAAATTTTGAAGTGGATCTAGATGAGGCAGTTGGAGGAATAAGGAGGACAGTAAGGTATGAAATCAGCAAGGTGTTCATTAGCTGATTTTTGTTAACAAAACTTTGAGGTTTATAGATTATTTTTTTAAATTATTGAATAATAAATTGTGTTCCTGTTCCTTTTGCACTACGATGGTGACATTCTGTCCACCTTTAGACCTTGTTGTTTATTTCTGCTTGCTCATTTGTGTTTTCAAACTTAATTCTTTTGTGAAAATGTTTCCTTTCTCACCTGGCAGTTTTACGTAAGAGCCTTTAGTGACTAACTTTGTGGAATAATCTGTTTGAATCTTCATGATTCATGTGCTTATTAACACCCTCAGAGCGTTCCATTTGACCTGAGGGGTTTTCATTTGCAAAGACGACAATAACTTAACGATATTAACGTATTTATAATTCCAGCATCTTGCTGCTTACTAACAGTTGTCCTACCTGAGAATGTTTTTATCTTTCCAGTTGTTTTCTTGTCTAGTAATTACTTTGTCATTAATAAATAGCAAATAGAAAGGACCCTTCATCTTGGACTTCAGCTCTCTGAGTCATACCTGTGGCTGTCAGGTGCTGGTTTACTGCTCAGTGCAAACATTGTTATTAAAGTTTTGCATGCCTGAGTGAAAGTGGGGGAAGATGGAAACGAGTTAAGAAAGAGAGCGTTAAGTAGACCCATGTGTATCACTTGATAGTCTGCAAGATATTGAATTGTCCTATTTTTCAAAAAAATTGGGAAGAAGGTCTGTTCGTGGAAAATGCTTGAGGGAGAGTTTGTAAAATGTGATTTTGAGCATAAAACCATTTGGAATTAAGAAATGTTGGAGCTTGCAAGTTTTTGAGGCCACAGTGTCAGTTGTCACGTGATGCTGGGAGGCTAGAACATTTTAAAATCAATATTTCTAGCAGTCTTCTTCCTAAAAGATATGTGCACTTTAAATTAGTGGCATGAGAACAGTTTTGTGGGTTTTTTTGGTTTTTTTGTTTTTTTTTTTTTTTTTTTGTTTTTTTGGTTTTTTTGGTTTTTTTTTTTGTTTTTTTGGTTTTTTTGGTTTTTTTTTTTGTTTTTTTGGTTTTTTTGGTTTTTTTTTTTGTTTTTTTTTTTTCTTCGGGTATTTAATAAGAAGTTCTTTCATCTTGCAAAGTAAAAAATGCCTGTCTTGCTTTCCCTTGCAGCCAGTAGTGGCTGATTCCTGTAGATGCTTTCAGATTGACAGGCCTTAAGTGTGTGGGAGCAGGGGTTTATAGAAAGGGTCTATTGCAAAGCGGAGATTAACAGACATACTCCTTTTCTTTCTAAGAACTTCCTGCTGTTTGCATGCAAGTAATCTTAGGGAGTCTGAATAGGATGCTTCATAAGTGGAAGGTGACATATAGGCTGGGTCTTCTCAAAGTAGTTAAGGCTGCATTTCAGCAGTATTATGGGAAGAAATAACTTTTGGACTATGAGAATTCTCTCAGGTCGCTGGTGGAGGCGAGACAGGGTAAACATTGATCACTTGCTTCTCATGTATGATAAATTGTCTCAGATTCCCCTAGACTCATGCCATTAAAAGTTCCAATAAGTAGGAAAGGGAATACAACAGGAAGGTGTGGGCTTTCATGCTTTAGCTTGTGGGGTGTCAGGACACCATCTGCACTCTTAGAAAGAGGTGGGGAATAATATTTAGCAGGAGTGTTATGCCTGATCAAACTCTGTAGGTTACTAGAATGTAAAACAGAATTTTCAGCTGAGGTGAGTCACTCCAAGAAGAAGGAAATGCAATAGAATCCTTTGATTGGAAATTATGATTCTACGTGAGAATTGATGATTTGAGAACTTTCTGCATTAATGGAAATAAATATTAGAAATGTATTCTTTGTATTATGTTCTAGGTAACAATGAGTATTACTGTTACTCTGTTTTTTGTTAGGTAACGAAAAACACAGTATTCAGGTTGCTTCTCAACAGGAAGATGGTGAACCTACACTGCAAGACATGGCTGTACTTATTGAACAAGTCACTGGAGTTCCAGTTCCTTTTCAGAAACTGATATACAAAGGTAACTTAGAAATCTGTCAGTTTCTTACAGATGATGCCTTTCATCTTCATCACTTTCAGGTGTCCGTGTTTTGAATGTCTTCAAAAAGACATTCTTATGCCACTAACTATATTTTAACTGTTTTTTTTTTTTTCCTTTTTCTTTTCCCATTTAGGGAAGTCTCTGAAAGAACTGGAACAACCATTGTCAGCACTTGGTGTTAAAAATGGTTGCAAAGTCATGTTGATTGGGAAAAGGGTAAGTGTTGCCTTTGGACCTTTTTTCTTAAATTATCTTTGTTTATGTTCATGGTTCAGCTGCTGAACACAGAAGCAGGTTACAGCATAAACCTAATCTTGTGTACCTACCCTCAGAGTTGAGTTCAATCTGATGTTGTACTGCAAATAACTCTGTAGTGTGTGCATTTCTGAAATTACATTGACTGACTTCTGCCTTACATCATTGACAAAATTCTGCCTAACCTGTTGCTTGTCAGTGCTCATGAACCTTCTCTGCACTGATGACCTTATCTACTCATCTTATTTTTCTGGGTAAAAAAAAAAAAAAGGTTGTAGTGAGTTTGCTGGGTTATTTCTGCTGAAATGACTTGTGGCTGGCTTTGCCAAGTAGAGGAAAGGGTAATATCTCATGATATAATTGCTACCTGTACTTTAAAGATGCTAAGCTAACAACAAAAAAAAAAGTTTGCACTTTTCCTTTCAAATTAATTTCATTCATTGTGTTTATATACATTGCTGCTTTAACTGTATATGGAAAGTATAACCACAATGTAGTATGTATTTTGAATCAGCAGAAGCCTTTATGTCTGTATCACCACTGTTGCTGCTTCTTAGCTGCATAGTGTCTCTATTTGTTTCATAGTTGTGAATGTTGTGCTTTTGCATACACAGAATAGTCCAGAAGAAGAGGCTGAATTAAAGAAGTTAAAAGATTTGGAGAAGTCAGTGGAGCAAATAGCTAATAAGTTAGAGGAAGTTAATAAAGAGTTCACGAGTATCCAGAAGGTATGCCAGTTTTGTATCATTTTATATCTTCACAAAACAGTTTTGTAGGTATATGTATTTTAAAAAAATACTATTTTAAGTAGTCAGTAATAGCTCTCTTAAAGGGCCTGTAGAATTCTTACAGAATTTCAAATGCTATTTATGAGTTTGCAAAATAGAGACATGGCACTGTTTGGAAAAAGGTAAATATTGTTTCATATTAGATAACTTATATTCTTTAGATCTGAAAAAACATGAAGAGTTCTCTCAAAGTCCAAAGAAGAATGTCTGTTATTTGTTTGATCTTTTAAGTAAAGCTAGCAGATCTTATATTTAGCATTTCAAGGATTGATAGAATACAGGTTGAGGTTGGTGTCTCTGTCGTACTTTAAGCTACAGAAATAGTAAAAGATGTTTTCTGCTGTAGTAGATTGACAGATTTTCTAAGATGAGTCTTCTGTAGGGTATGGAATATTTTTTTCTTTCCTTCCCTCTTTTTGCTCCTCAGGGATTTTTAGCAAAGAATCTCCAAGCAGAAGCACTAAAACAGCTGGACAAGAGGATAAAAGGAACTGCAGAGCAGTTCATGAAGATCCTGGAACAGATTGATGCCATTGTAAGTGAATAAGTGCAGAAGAGGATCAAATCCCAACAGAAACTTACTGTTAAGAATTTATCTTTCTTGTAATTTATTTGATATTGTAAAATACTAAACAAATCATTTTGCTTTTGAAAATTAGTTAATTGGTTTGCTCATTTTTTCTTTAATATCCAGCTCTTGCCTCCTCTATGTCTCCAAAAGACTACTTGGCAGCATCTATTTCTAAATGGTGACATTAATGCCTGTGTATGCATCCCCATTCTACAGAAGAGCCTGTTAAGACTACATGAAATGGGTATCCTTTACTCAAGTTTTACCCTTTTAGTTTGTCTTGGCAAACTTTAATGTTAAACTTCATGGTCACAGTAAATGTATGAAAAAAAAAAAAACCACCCAGATATAATTTGTATTCTGTATCTCAAAAGGAACAAGGGGGTCCTGAAGACTGAGGAAATTTCTGGTCAGTCGTTTGTGACTGACAGTACTTTTATTTGAGATGCCTGTATATTGAGGACTGATTTCTTTCTTTGGAACGTACTGGGGTATATCCAAGTGCTTCACAGTCATTAATGGAACATAACCTTTCAGCACATTTTCAGAGTATAATATATATATTCCTGTATCATGTAGTAGCTGAGAGCTAGGTGACAGTAAGGGACTTGTACAGGTATAAATAGAAGATTGTGGCAACTAGGGCATTTCCTTATTTTCTGTCTCTGTCTGCTGGGCGTTCTCTGTAAACTTCATTATATAATGATGTTGCATATCATGATCATAATATCCTACTCTGAAGGAAAAATGCTGCTTTTCTGTGGTGGTGATGTCTTTGGGTCTACTGCTTTGTACAGTGACCCTTTATATCAGGATTGTTTCAGAAAGATTCCATGCAAATGCTTATAACTGGTGACCAAAATGTAGTTGAGTTGATGGACAATCTGAAAAAGTTCAGCAGCAGACTAAATCAAAGAGCAATATTTGAATTGGCCATCATCAAATGCTATACAATATGGATGTGTCCTAGAACGGTGAGGAGCCTTGTCTTATTGTGCTTTCATATTATGCACCTTTAATGGTAAACTAGCCTTTGCTGTTTGTTATATCTGGCAGTTTTTAAGTGCTTTTTTAAATTATGTTAAGTATTTTAAAGTCTTAAAATTTCTCTTTTCTGCCTCACATAGAAGAAGATATTTTGCTGATAGTTCTTGAATGCTGTTAGACATACAGACTTTGTATAACTGATTCCCACTTTGGCAGATTTACTATGTGTTATGAAAATAGCAATAAGGTGACAACTGTTTCAATTGGGTGGCATTTAAGCTTATTTCTGATCCCTTCAATTTCTGATACTAAGTTCTATTTAGAGAAAAGTTAGTACTTGTATGCTGGTGTACAGTTCTGGAACTCAGCAAGCAGCCTTGAAAAACCCTTCCACCAGTTTCTAATTAGTCCAAACCGAATTTCCTGAGTTTACTTTTGATTCTGGTACTATTTGAATGGCTTAAACAGAAAGCAGGCTCTTATCTATCTCCTTATCCAAAATACTCTGAATAGTAGTGGACAAGGGACTTTCAGGTTTAGTGCAAGATTTTAGAAGACTTATAACCTGGTGACTTCATGTTTAGATTTAGGAAATAATGGAGTCCCTGTGCCTCAGTTTTGTCTCTTGTGGAAGTGGAGCAGCCAGAGCTAAAACGAATTATAACTAGTATCTCTTAGTATTCGTAATAGTTGTTTGTTACTTTATTGTATAAGAGCCTATGACATTGATCAACGCCTATAAATACTTAAATGATGGATGTCAGGAGGGTGGGGCCAGTCTTTTTTCAGTGGTGCCCAGTGACAGTCAAGAAGTAATGGGCACAAACTTGAACATAGGAAGCGCCATCTAAACATGAGGAGGAACTTCTTTGCTTTGAGGGTGGCAGAGCCCTGGAACAGGCTGCCTGGGGAGGTGGTGGAGTCTCCGTCTCTGGAGACATTCAAAACCTGCCTGGATGCATTCCTGTGCAACCTGCTCTAGGTGGACCTGCTTTAGCAGAGGATTTGGACTAGATGATCTCCAGAGGTCCCTTCCAACCCCACATCATTCTGTGATTCTGTGACATTGGCAAGCTTCTTTTTTTTTAAAAGCAAGAAACAAGTGAAAATTTTTATTACCAGTGATTGAAGTTATGTTACACATACCAAAGTACATATTTACTTATTTTAATATACAAAGGTGGGTGTGGCTTCTGTAACGAAAACCGAACTTCTGTGAAGTCTTCAGATGAGACACTTGCAGTTGAGTGGAATCCTTACATAAAATGTAGCTGTTAAGTGTACTGGTGTTACACCAGGTCAGATAAACAGGCCACCAACTTCCTGCAGTATTACTTAGCTGTACTGTAGTTGTGCAACATACAGAGGTGGCAATGCAGAATGCTAATGAGGTATGTGTATGAACAATAAATGGGTTCCACTGAAGTAAAAAGCAGTAAACAGAAATGCAAAGTAGAACAGGGTAAAGCTTCCAGAAAGTATTTTATCTGTATCTTAGAATTGTTTTATACCGTATTTAGTATTCTTTTTGTTAGCTAAGTAAAAAGCAAGTTCTGACAAATCTCTTGAATGCTATTGACCATATAGATGTGCTATTGATTCAATCAACGGCATGTTAAAAAAAGACAAGGGGAAAAATAAAAGTGACTGAGTGAGCTGTTTTCTAAACTAGGAGGGAAGAATGGATGCATTGGAGAAGTGAAACATGCAGTAAAATCACACTATGGATGTTGCAGTTTGTTTCTTTGGCGCAATTGTTGTGAGAGCTCTTTAAAGCGTCTTGGCTATCACACATTGTTTGGACCAATCAAAAACATCTAGCTTGATACAGCATGATAGAACAAGAGGAAACAGCCTCAAGTTGCACTAGGGGAGGTTTAGATTTGATATTAGGAAAAATTTCTTCACCTAAAGGGTTGTCAAGCACTGGAACAGGCTGCCGAGGGGAGTGGTGGAATCACCATCCCTGGAGGTATTTAAAAAGACATGTAGATGTGGTAGTTAAGGACATGGTTTAGTGGTGGACTTGGCAGTGCTAGGTTAATGGACTTGATGATCTTAAAGGTCTTTTCCAAACTAAACAATTCTATACAAAATGGGATTTTTATGGTTATAGAGACCTAAGGGTGATGAAGCCTGCATATTGTTTTCTATCTGTTCCAGGGATGTCACCCTCTTGCTGTTAGCAGACAAGCTTGTTAATTAGAGGAGCTAAGTTTGGAAATAATACTGCTTTTTACTAGACTGCATGTGTTCAACAACTATGAATGTAAAAGAAGTGATTTAGGAAGTAGAGAAGTAGGTTGGTAGTCATACAGTATTTTGGTGGCAGAGAAAAAATATAGTGTTGTCACTTCGAAGTGTGAAAGTCTTGAAGGGATGCCTTTGGGTAGCTGCTTTTGAGCAGCTGTAACTTCAAACACATATAATGTTAAAAAGTTTTAATAGGTACTGCTTCTACAGCAGGAAGGGTGGAGGGATCTTATGAGCATCTTACAAATTTTTTGAATGCTATGACAGTCAGACATTCCTGTAAGGCACAGATCTTTGAAGTTTTCTTCAGGAGGGATGCAAATTGAGTCATGTTCAACAGTTGAGGGTTTGTGTATGTGCATCACCAGAAATGGCATTTATTTCAGCAGTTCAAACATTTGGTCCAGGAGTGAACTTGAATTACGCTACTTATTACAAATCTCAGTGAGTAGAACACAGAAAATCTTTAACTTGATGAACTGGCATAGTCTTTTAAATAGCCGAAAGGCTTTTTCAAGAAAAAATGAAAGATTTTCTGAGATTGGTAGGAAAATTTAGATCCACAGTCATGACACATGTCACCAATATTGCAGTCTAAGAGGCTACATTGTTCTCATGATAATTTCTTACTAAATGGCAGATTGGTAATCTAATAGGCAATATTGCAGAGAACAGATTGTTCTAACAACTGAAAAAAAAACAACCGCTTTCTCTTCTGAAATACCAGTCACTGATTTTGTTTACATAAATGAATGACAAAATCATCTCTCAAATTGCATGTATCAGTATTGAGGACATTGATAACATTACTGACTCAAAATTATGTTCTGGTGGCCAATCCTCCTTTCTTGAGGATTTTTTTAGGTTATAATTCTTCTGTAAAACTTACTTTAATTTCTGTACTGTTCTGATGAAGCTTTTTTCGCTGTCTCCTTGTCCTTTCTATACTTGTTGTCTGGTAAATCAATACGAAATTAACATGTTAAGGATTAAAAGAAAAAAAGTATTCTGAAAAAAAAAAACCAAACCCATAGTGCCTGTAGCAAACATTGCCCAGGCTTCTGGGACGTTTTGCCTCTTGCAGCAAGATGAGAACTTATTAGTAAACCTTTGAATTTATCTGGATAAATAAACATTTGATAAACATTTCTTACTATAATTCTTCAATATCTTAGCGTGAATCATAAATGTAAAACCAAAGCTTTGGGGAAATTTTTTTCTAAAGCACAAGGAGCATGAAAATACTATCATCCCTCAGTGAGGGTAGAGCACTTAGTTACCACTTCTGCATTCAGAAAATGCATTGACAAGCACTGCCATCTAATAGCTGCTCTTAAAGAAGGTGCTCAGATGTCTACTTAGATGAAAAAGATTCAGTGTCAACATAATTTGCATATCCAATTTAACCAATTTATTTAACAATAAGTTAAAGTGCAGGGCTGCTAGTCAATAAAAACTAGACACTAAAATACTGTATGTTGGTTTGGATTCTTTAAAAAAGCAACGAGAAAGCTTCTTGCTAGATGGATGGGGTGTCAGAAAAAAATCCTTTTCTGCAACTGACTAGCGTTGGTGCCATGTGTAACAGAGTGGTTTTTATTTTTTTAAGCAATTTGATAACAAACTAAAAGCGTCTCTAGCTATTATTCCTGCTAGTGTAGGAGATTGCCTATTTTAAGAATGATATCCCTTTGGTTCTGATAAGATAGCCATAAATAATAAATTTGACAAGCATTTCTTTTGTTTATTAACTGACTACACTGCTGTAAGTGGATTCAGGCAGCAGGTATTACCTGCTGGGTCTATGGTTTGGGAAATAAGAGGTAACCAAAGAGAATAAAGATGTGGTGGCAACAAACTTAAAAATTGTTATTAAAAGCACTTCCAAAACAAACAGAACTTGAGCAGAGCTGTAGGTGATGTTCTGTGGCAAAGGGAGGTGGTTTTATTAGGAGATAGCTGGGAGAGGGGAAGGAAATGATAAGAGAGTCTGTATTTGGTAAGAAGCAGTGCTCAGGAGAGAGGGACACTGGGTTTGTAGTTAAAAGAACACTCAAGAATAGAGAAGATAAAGAGGCAGGAAAATGCGCACGCATTAATTTATTATTGTATAAATGGTGTTTGGTTTTAAGGATTTCCTGTATAAAGCACTAGTGTTCTGCATACAAAACATGAGCCTTCAAGGATGTAACGTGTATGTCTGCAGTGCATCTTGTCAGTGTATCTGCACGATGAAATCTCTTGATATGGTTAAACAACTGTGAATTCAGGGGTGTGGGGTGGGAGATAGCCACTGCTATCAGGCTCTGTTTCTGGATGGGTGGGTGGAGGATAAAGAACCTGTGCCCAGGAGTCCTATAGAAGCTGGTGGGGTGAAGTCAGCACTGCATCGCTTTCCAAAGTTTGAGATGACACAGACCAAGGACTGTGAGACTTGAGCAGGGTTTTGTCACAGAGACAGTGCAATGCAAAGAGGAGACCTGCTATGAGAGTAAGACTATGCTGTGCAGTGGAAAGCCAAATGCTAATCCAAGCTACTGCTCTACAAGCAATGCTAGCACCAAAATGTAGATTTGGCAAGAGTTTTGCATAAGCACTGCTTAGGCTTAAGCTACTCCTTCTTTAATTAAATTTGATTTTAATTAAATATTGAAATGTTATTGTGACTTAAGGTTTATTGCCAGCTTCACCTGTTAAACCCTGAATAGTTGGACAACGTATTCCTGGAGAGGAGACGTAAAGCTGACTAAGGTAAAACAGAGAGACTGTGAGATTTA
The DNA here is from genome assembly GCA_013399435.1 of Arenaria interpres. Classification (NCBI taxonomy): domain Eukaryota; kingdom Metazoa; phylum Chordata; class Aves; order Charadriiformes; family Scolopacidae; genus Arenaria; species Arenaria interpres. Next base: position 16,117 of record VXAK01019518.1, on the reverse strand, counting down.
ATTTGATGTTAAGATTTGTAAACTTTACTAATTTGATTGCAAAACACCTTCAAAGCAGCTTGGTCTTCCAGCTTAGGCCTTCCAGTTCCATGTTTCTCCCAGGGGGATTACAAAGTGTGATTTTAAAAAAAGAAAAAACTATGACATTGTGCAAGCATACATAGGTGTTTTCATGCACAAATGTAATTAAAAACAGCAGTTTTGAAAAATGTTGTCAAAAATAGATATAGTCTGAATGTCTTCTCTACACTCAGATTTTGAAGTTTCCTCCAGTTACCAATATCTGTTTTAGAAACAGACTTCGTGTGGGAAGCTCAGCTGGAGTTCCCTGTCTGCTGTTAAAAGTTAACTTAGGGCTATCTGCTATTTCAGAATGGTAGGAATACTTGCGTAGGCCAGAATCTGTTTCAGAAAGTACAGCCTGAAATAAGTACTCAGCTAAGGGAGGTAGGCAGTGTAACTGAGCTGGTGCATAATTTCACTTTTAATTTGATTATTAAAAATTCCAAGAAAACTTCAAGGTACAAAAGAATTTCTGTGACAGTGAGATAGCATCTTCGTTTTCAGATAAGGATCAGCCATTAATAATTAGGCCTAACCCATCTTGGTTCTTTCAGGCTATTGCATATATGGAGTCAAAATAGTACACATCAAATAATCTTGTTCATTGTTTCTTGTCATATTTTATTAATTTTAAAAAGTGAATTGTGTTGTTGGAAACCAAGGGAAAATTTGGAATGTTTGCTTGTGTGGTTGCAGGATCCCGTGTCTAAGATCCCTTAGAATACTTCGTATAACTTTATAGTACCTTTAAAAACGTTTTTGTCCATCTGACGACTATAAATACTCCAAAGGCCGCCTTTTTTATTTGTGAGCTAGAACCAGCGTTTGAAAAGAATTCACCCACAGCTTTAAACTAACTTTTTAATTGTTTTGTAATGTCTTTGGAGCATTCAGTTTCTGAAAGAAGAGCACGTAACACCGTCTTTTCACAGTGTCTCCTCCTCCTGAGAGGAGACGTGGGTTTAGCATGCTACAGTGAGCGAGGGCTCATTGCAGCACACAGTATCAGAAAATACACTTTGTAAGAACAAAGTAGATTCCAAAATGAACAACTGAAAAAAGTTGTGCTTTGGAAAATGGACATGTGCAACTTGTAAAAGTGAGTTTTCACTTTAGACAGACTGTTGTTGAAAATGCAGTAACAAATTCTGAACCTATCCTGTGCTGTAAATGCAAGGATGTAAGGCGACATTACATAAATGAAGAAAGTGGCCAGTGTAGAACAGGCTCCTGTAGGAGGACGTTGTGCATGACATTCCTGGAGCTAACCTGGTAACTTACTTTCAAAGCTACTTCTCCTTTTTCTCACAAAATAAGAGGAGTTGGAAAAGATAGATAGGTGACGGAATGCATCTTATAACAAACTGAAGAGTGGTTTTGGTATTAAGAGGATTAACATCTATTTAAAAAACCAGACAAACAAAAACACAACATAACTTTTAGTTTTTAGCTATTTCTGTCTATGTTTGTAAAATAACACTGCACCAGTTTGCATTTGGAAGGATATCTTCCTCAATCCGCAAACTCTTCTGCTTCTGATACTGATGTTCATTTTTCCACCTGAAAGCAGTAAGTCCAATTTCTGGTTCTGTTTCAGGAGGTGCGGTCTGACAGAAAAGCTCTCTGCAAGGGAGATACCTTTTCTGATCCTGAAGGGAAGTGTTAAAAGTTGATACAAGTTTTGTACAGTTTAACAGCGCTGCTGTTTGGGAAAACTGGTACTGAAGTAACAGAAATGGAAGCTGGAACTACAGGAACAGAAGATTCTTTCTCCTACTCATCTTGCAAACTAACAAAATAACGAAAAAAAAACCCTGACCCTGGGAACAGGTTAATGTAGTAGTAGTTACTCCCACATCCAAGTTTCATACTTTCCTAGGAGATGAGAAGCAGCATTATGCATACATTCTTCCATCTGAGCATAGAAAGAATGAGAGGTGTTTTAAACCAGAAGTTAATGTAGAGGTGAAATGTAAGAATGTGTCCCAGGTTGCTCCGTTGTGTGCCCATTTTCTCCTCACCCAGAGTGCTAGGAACGCGTGCTAAGCCTGTTGATTATTATTTCTTTGTCTGGTATCACTTGCAGTGTGCTAATTGCTGCACAAATACTGGAGCAGTGCGATCCCCAAACTTCCTGGAATCTTCCTGGAAGCCGGTAGTTTCACTTCCCATGATGGACTGTTTTTCAGTGTGGAGTCTTGTGTATTTTTAACTCCTACATTTAAGACCATGTATGTTTGGCTGGACACTAAAAGAAAGCAACTTTTTATTTTTTTATTGTTATCAAAGTCTATGTATCTAAACCTTCCAGAGGAGCCTGCATTTTAGCTGAAATAAAACAGAGTAGTATAGAGAAACCTCTATTCTTGGTATGCAGTTAGGGTGGAAAATAAAAGGTATACTATGAGAAACTTCAAGATTTTTATGTGTTTAAAACAGAGCATAATGTTTCTAAGAATGTTCACATAAACTTTGTATGATGACAATCATCTGTTGTACCTGTTTCAAAAAAACATCATAAACCTGAGCACCATTCCCCACCAACACCCCAGTTTTACACTGCTCCAAAAGGACAAAGCATATAACATTTGCTAAGATGACATACATGAATATATTGGGTGGTAGGAGTGTGGAAAATGACACAGTTTGAATTAAATTAAAAGCTGTCAGCATGTAACACTTCACATCTGTTTCGTTCCATGAGTAGATTGCAGAGAAGATCAGATGTACAGCTTAAACAGACTGGCAATGCCTGCATTACTGATGATATTGTTCTAATATTGGCAAATGATTGAGTTAATGTGTTTGTAAGAAATTAATTCATCTTGCAGTCTCTGGAAAGATCTGAAGTTGAAGCTCAGCAGAACAGTTAACATATGCCACAGTAGACAAAAGCAATATATGCAGTTATTGCTGTATGTTACCAGAAGAAGTGGTAAATTTGCCAGCTCAGTGCTTTGTAATTACCATGCTGTATTCCAGACTTACTGAATTTACAACTTTTTCTTTTAAATTCTTGTGTAACCAACCTTTCTGAGCAGGCATGGCATTTTCAGGATGCCTGCTAGGAGCGTTCTTTGATACATTTGGATTTTGTTGTAAGTTTAATATATTAATTTCAAGATTAAGCTGCATCAACTTGTTTGTTTATTTTACTGCAGAATCTGCCAGAGAATTTCAGTGATTGCAAACTGAAAAAGAAGGGGTTGGTGAAAAGGGTTCAGGTAAGTATTTTTATTTTTTTTGTTTTCTGCTAATGCTGGATAGTTGAATAACGAGTTTGTGAAAATGAGAGATTTTTAAAGCTTGGATTTTTTTCAGTGCTTGTTCTTAAATTGGTATTTCATAGGACCTCCCTTTAAGAGGTATTTAATAACTTTATAAAACATTATACAAAAATACATGTTTTCATAGTTCATGCTGTTTTCAGATAACGTTTGTAACTTACATTAGTGCTTGGCCTTATGGCTGCCTGATGATGTAAAGTAATTCTGATAACTTGAAAGGAAAACAGGGTGATTCCTGCTTTCCCATATCTTGGTGGCCTGGAGTAATGAATGAGGTCTGGGCACAAAGACACAGTCAATTGTAACTCCTGCTGGACCTTGCTAGAGGCGTTCTTTGGAAAATTTAGATTCTATTGCAGTGTACCAATTTTCTATGAAGAGTCTTTAAAGTAAAATCTGTACAGAGAAACAGCATTACTAGGGGTAGGATTTTTAATTGCTTTGCCATTGTATGACGCTTAAAAATTCCTAGGCACTGTTTCCTTAGAGACCTTGAACTGAAGGTTTGTTACTAAATACTGGAATTCATCCTTCTGCCTTCCTCCCCCAAAAGCCGAACTTCCATAAGTGAGTGGTAATGCTGCTCATATTGTTGCTTTTGTTTGTGTTATGCTAGATGTATTGTGCTTCAGTCACAGGTTAGACTTCTAAAAATTATTTGTGAAAGTACATTGCATTCATATATGGATTTGAAATGTTTTGTCTTTTATTGTAAACTTATTAAATACTTTCTATAAATATTTTCCAAATTTTTTTAAAATAGCCATCTGTTTTAGAGGAAGCCTTATCAAGCAGTTACCTCATAGTAGAAGTGTTATAACTTTAGGGACAAAACACTTTGGTTGCCGGCGTAGCTGTGTTACATGCTCTGAACGTGCCTTTCATTCCATGCGCTTCACCAAAGCAGCAAAAATTTGTAACAGAGGTATAGCTATCACTCTCTTGGCAAGCTACTGGAGCTCCACTCTTGGGTGAAGTTATTGCAGAAATAAATGGTGCTGTGTATAGGAACTGCTGTTAAAACATAAAACAGGCTTTGTTGAGCGGCGATCAGAATTATTGTTGTGCTTTTATAGGCAGAGTGTTCTGCAACTGTAGGTTATAAACCCTTTGAGGACTGCAGAAGAATCTAAGGGGTTTCAGGCCAGAGCATTCAACAACAATTTGTTTTTCCAGAGCGAGAAAATGATGAGAAGTTATGCTCTTAAGTATTCATGGGAGCAAGAAGGAGCTATTAATTACCTTCTGATGCTGGCAATCGCATATCTTCCAGAATGGGGACACAGGTGTAAAACGCTTGCAGCCAGCAACTGCAGTTGTTACACCATTACTTTTTAATCCCTCAAGTCTTTACAGAAGTGAGTTGATGCTGGCTCAAGGGATTGGTTGAAGACAGACAATTCAAAACCGTGTGATAGTTGAGAAGCATTCACCTGGCACAACAGTCTGCTGCTGTAGAGGGAAAGAAGTTTCTTAATGTCATTTTAATGTAAATAACATTAAATATCTGGTTTGACTATTAAAGTCTAGTGCAGACATAGCAAAAGTGAGTGCAAGGCGTGTATAGATAGCGGGAGAATCTGCTCAGAAACTACGGTGTACTCACGTATATTGCAGTTGGCCTGAAAGAATTTATTGGCTTAAAATGCTGGCACGTTGTGCTGTGTACAGCACAAGCAAAGAGGTAAGTGGCTGCTGTGTGCAGGTTGCTATGCTTGTAAGCACTTGCGGGCAGGTTCTAAGAAAGCTTAAGGTGCTGTGGACTGCCCTTTTGGGAAAGGAGCCTTCTGCCTTTTGAGGCACACCAGCTAATTACTCATTAAGGTGGAGTTCATGCTGCCCTGTAGTTCTGAGAAGTAGAAGAGGCCTTGGTATAGTGAAAGCTTGTTTTAGATTTCACTGAATAGGTTTGTTGCTCCCACCCTCAGCTACAGAAGTATGTGTTTTAGAGAGGAGTTTAAAAGTCACGTTCCAAACTGAAGCACTAACTTGTCTGAACCTTTATGATCCTTGTTGTTTATGAACTTTGGATCAACTCAAAGAGCTTCAGCTGCAGGACTGGTGAGGACGGGCGACCGCCTTGTTGCCTTATCAGATACCATGCTTCTATTGGATTCTGGGTAAACAAAATTGTGAATAAGTTATTACTAAAACTGGTCTGGAAAGCGACTGTTGAGTTGGCTTCAAATTCATGATGGAAACTGCAGTTCCTGTTCTTCAGAAGGATCTGCAGTTGCTGTAGTTGCATCCCCAATAACATTTGTTTGTTTCTTATTCTTAGGTTTTTCTTGCCCAGTGTGATACCGTTGAAGGAAATATTGGTCAAGAAATGGACAAGCTGCAGTCAAAGAATTTGGCGCTGGCAGAATGAGGCATTGCCCTACATAATTAGGAAACATAATTGCTCTATGAGCAGGAAGAAAAGTTTGCTCTTTGTTTTGGAGCACGTATTCAGCTTTTTGGTTCTTTTTTAAGCCCAGTCTGTTAGACTGGTACTAGTCAATCATTTCTTGCTGGTTGTTATGTTTGCCGCTTGGTTAGACCTATTATTTTGAAAAGAAAATCCTTCCTGAAGAATTACAGAAGTAATCTTTGTGGTGAATTGTTATGTATCTTATGGGCATATGTTTAGTTAACTAAATTACAAAGTTTGCAGTGATGGGCAATTTTGTCTGATATGTCTTTGCATTTATTTACAGCTCAAATCAAAGAAGGTCTATAATCATGTAAGTGCCATAAGTTGCAATTGTAGGACTTCAGCTTGATTGAAAAAGGCAAACTGAGATGACATCTGTGAAAGTCAAATATTGTAGTAGACAGTTCAGAGCAATAAAAAAACCCCTACATATTTGTATCTACTTAATGTTTGTATGCATTTATAAATATAAGAAAGCTTAAATATAAGGAAGTCATACCTATTTTAGCCTTAAATTGTCATAATAAATGGCATGTACTGTAACATGTATGGTACTTAATTTTGAGTGGTGCTTTAAGTTGTTACTGAGCTCCTTGATACAGATGTATGTTTTTTACATGGATTTCTGATGTACTGTGGTTTTTATAGATTATTCTTATTTTTTATTGTTTGTGTTCTGTCTTGAGTTATGGTGGGAAGTGAAATGAGATTACTCATGCTGCTCATATAGCAAGGGTTCAGTTCAAGTAAGGTATAACTAAGGAGCTGCTTTCAAAGGGTTTTTTGTACTTTATTTTCTGATTTCACTGAATTCATGATGCTATATTTAATGGAAAATTGCAGTGATTATTTCTAGTCTGTGAAGGCAGTCAGTGAGTTTTTACAACATGTTACAAAGTGACACAACTGTATTTTAGCAATGCCGTGCGACTGATGATTATGACTGATTCTCACAGTCAGATATGTGCCATGCTTAGCCTTCTCTGTTAGGTGAAAAATAAGCTTTTGCAGGAGATAGTAACTGTCAGCAGGTGCAGCCAACTTTGCAGTTGTTGGTCGGAGCCCGTAGATAACGTACCTATAGTGGGAGTTGCTTTTTCGCTGATGCTTCTGGTCGGTGGGTCAGTCATTTACGCGGTGGCTGGTGAAGTATTGACTGGTAAGGAGCTGGTTTCTGTGGGGGAAGAAAAGCTCCTTTGTCTCAAAAGAATCAGACTGAGGACGTTTAGGAATGGCCCTTGGGTAGAAAGTCTTTATCCATATGTGACTGTTTTAAGATAAAAATAGGAAAGGTGTGTAAAAAAAAAAAAAGTTAACTTCTAGTAAATTATGAACCTTAAATAATACCAAAAGTATTATTATTTAAGTATTACCTTTGATGTTTGTACTTGGAGGAGCATTTCTTTAGTGAAAAATGCCATTGGAGAAATGAAGTGATAGCCCTGCGTTAGAAAGGGTCACTTTTATTCTAAAAATGCCTTTTGACCGTACCAGGATTTTAGTTGGCATATTTTGTACTGTTAGCCAGTTTCTTCAAGGCTGTATTTTTCCCATATGCAACAGCATTTGTGGAGGATTTTAAGGTCTAAACTCCTAGGAAGCTTGTCCATCATGTTAGGAAATGGTATGTTTGGTAGGACTGGGGGTATTTTTTCCTAGGCTACTAAGTCTGGTCATGCTGCATTTTCCCAGCACTTTAAGGTGAGGAGGAAGAAGAGTTAGTTGTAGCCATTTTTGTGAAGCCCTACCTTGTGTGGTGCTGCTTCAGTTGACTCTTAAACCACCAGCAACGCTGTTGCCTAATTCAGAGGATGCAAAAGCATCCACTTTCCTGTGATGGAGAGGATCCTCACCCTCTCAAATTAAGTCCTCTAATGCATTGAACTTTCACAGGTGCACGTATAATAAGCAAATATCCTCTTGGCCATGAAGAGAGCTGGGGGCTGTGGTCATGGCTAGGACTATGTCCGATTCTGCTGCTCCTTCCTATTTTTCTCTCTTGGGTGAGAACACTAAGGCTATAGACAGACATTGTCTTCCCAGGACTCCTTCCCAGAAACTGCTGCTTCTTGAGATGTGGTTGTTGTGAGTTCACCTTCAGCCTGTCGCAAAGCCAGCTGGAGTAACTTTAAGGTGTTCCATAGTGGATTTTTTTGATAATCTGGTACTTGGAGGCAAAGAGAGTGATGATGAACCTCTCCCTCCAGCGCATCTGGATTCAGCAAAGGGTGTGAGTTACCTCACAGCGGTAACTCCTGTTATCAGTGTTTGGTTTCTAGGACAAAAGTATGTGAACGAAGACAAACTTTTGCAGTAAAAAAAATCTTGTCTTCCAAATATGAAAATGAGTTGTTTGGTTTTGGAAAACAGATGGTTGTATTTAGAGTTATCCAAGACCTTCCAGAGTGGATTGACTTTTATACTTAGTTTGGAAGGAGGAGCCCTACACTTCATTTTTTCATGATAGCCTTAAATTTCGGTAGAAGCAAACTTCTGTGTTTTCGAAAAGTGAGGCAGATGGGGAAGGAAGAGGAGATTTTAAATATTCTTCAGAATTTGTAAAGGCAAACACAGATCTCAGTCAAGCTTAAGACACGTTCTTGCTGGCTGTGTAGCCGGGGTGTACTGTGACGCCTGTTCTGCTACAGAGTCGTTTCCCCACCCCAGCCATCTGCCCTGAGGATGCCAACAGAGAAGTGACTCCTCCTGGTCTTCGTTGCACTTACCCCATCCTCTTCCTCTGGTTGCCGTGCCGTGCTGTGCTGGCTGTGTTTTACACACCTGGGGTTTGCCATCCTGGCAAAATGTCTTACCGCAAAGTTGTGTCTTTTGTGAAAATGGAAATGGAATCACATGCTTCCCTGGCCCCGCTGTTTCCCTCAGCTCCGTACAAGCTGCCGTGGGAGAGGAACCAAACCCGGTGTTGCGGAAAAGCATCCCTCGGAGCCCTGGGACAGCGTGAAATGGGCTGCTCCTAGCGGCGTCCTCCGTGCCACGAGTCCTCCCGAAGGTAACGCTGCTGTCGGCCTGGAGTAACGCTGCCTTGGCTTTTGAAGGGTCGCTGGCGGTTTGGAGTGGAGCACCTGACACCGTGGAATTGGGGCTAGATATTTTTTTTATCTTATTTAGTTAACTTATTCTATTGTACTATCGTAAACGGAACGGTAAAAATAAAGTATGGAACGTTCTCTGCCGGCCTTGGTGACGGTGTGGTTACTGGGTGCTGCAGGTGGGCTGCGTTTGGGTGGGGAGAGCCCCGTGCCCTCCCGTCCCGCCCCAGGGGCTGCGGGGGCCCGGCCTCAAACTGCACCGGCCTTGGGGGCGAGCCTAGGCATAAAGAAAAGGGGTTTTATTTCAGAGCCCTTTCCACAGTTGCGTTGCACACCGAGGGTTTCCAGATCTGGGTGTCGGGGACACGCTGGGGGGGTGTGTGTGTTTATTATTAATTTTTGTACTTATTTTGGGCAGGTTTGGCGGCACTTTTTAGGGAATTTATTCAGAGACGTGGCCTAACGGCTGGATTACAACGTCCCTCTACTTCCCACGTGCGCTCCAAAGGCCTAACTACTGAAAAACCTCATCAAGCCGGAGAATTTAATTCTGCTCCGTTGCCGCCGCCCTCCGCCGGGGGCGGGGC
>VXAK01019514.1:0-29291 GCA_013399435.1 Arenaria interpres | reverse complement strand
TTTTTTTTTTCTACAATAAGTATTTCTTCAGTATTTGCAACTTCTAAATCATATATAATTGTCTTGCACGCTGCATGTGTATTTTTTCTAGCTTTCCTTGAACACATTCCCTTGCTTTTTTTCCATTTTTGTGGCTTTGTTGTAATTTCTTTAGTTTACTGTATTGGCAACTTCAGCTGTCAAAGATAAACATGTTCAGGTGTTGCTGAAAGTGCAAATAGCAATAGTCAAGTTCCCCCTTTAGGGCAGACTGATGCTCCAGAGTCTAGTTTGCATTGATCTCTTGCAGGATTATGGTTGCAACTGTATCATTTCAAAATGCTACCTGGTTGGTTACTTTGAGGAGGACAGTGTTTGTAACAGAACTAAGAACTAAATTATCCAACAACTTCAGTTCCTGATATCAGAATCACATTTCAGTACCCCTGCATGGTAGAACTGTTTTGAAGTTTTTATTTGTCGTGTCTTGAGCTCTAGTTTGTTAAGAAGCAAGAAGAGGTTTTTTTTTTTCTGTTGGAGCTTCTGACATTGCTTTCACGGTCTATACTTCTAGTTATCTGTACCTTACGTAATAACCATTTTGAGTTGGTCCAGTTAATACTGCTGGGTATTTTGCTTAAGTATCTGACAAAGGGAACTCATTTTTGTTTTTATACTGTCTGGGCAGCCTATAGTACATACTGAAGTCCTTTCTAAGGTGCCTTAAACACAAACAACAAAAACAAACCCAAACCTGAAACATCAGTATCAAGACATAACAGTGAAGGAGGAAGTCCTGAGTCATTCATTGCACAGTTGAGGCAAATAGAAACCTTTGATTTAGTTTGGTTTTGTTTTTTTTTTAAAGTAAACAAACAGACTGTTATTTTCAGTGCAATTCATAAAATTCCTTCAAACGGCCCTTTGGGAGAAGACTAGATATAGCAGATTAAGAGCCTTGAGTTCCTGTATTTTGTAGGTCTTTCACTTGGTGCAGTTTTATTACAAAACCAAAAAGAGCATTATGCCTTACTATTTTTATCTGTTGTGCTTTTGGAGGGTACAATGCCATGGCCTTCAGAAAAAAACCCCAAATTTTTTCAAAGATGTCTGTGTAATGTTTTAGTTGTACAGTTACTTCCATAGGAATCTTTCTTTCTTTTCAAGATATTTATTCACATTTGGTGTCACTGATCTAAGGCAGATTTAGAAGAAAGACTTTAGTGTATCGTGAGGTGAGAGACTAAAGATTTTATTGAATTGTGATGCATTATAAAAAACAGTTAAGGCAAGTGAAAAAAAAATAAAATGCACACTGAATCTTTTTAAAAAGTATATGGTTTTAATCTGTAATGGGTAAATATGAAAAACTACTTTATATTTGAATAATAATATTAGGGTTAATATTTCTTACAGTTACAATAGACCTGGCTAAAAAACAGGAAGTCCTGTAAGGCTTGGGTAGATTTGGTGTAATTGATCTGTGTTCTCCTAGCAGCCTAAGCAGAACTGGCTGCTGGCTGCTCTGGTCCTGCCCTGTTTTTCCCTTCTGTACCACTCCTAGCTGCACAGCCCCACGCCTTATGCTTTGGTGCTAGGTTGCTGTGTGCTAACTTCTAGGAACCATGGAGAAGAACACACAAGTTAGTCTGTCACTAGTTGAACATGCTGAAATAGCTCAGCTCAGCTGCACAGCCACGTGAGATCTGCAGCCAAGGCAAAGGGAGCAGTGGAGACTTCGCGGCTGGGGCAGGGCAAGGCAAGAGGATTGGGGTCCTGACAGCAGTGAGACTGACTTTGGCTGATGTGGAACTGCAGCTTCTTCAGTTTAGCATTTAAATGCTCACTTGCTTGTCAGATGATTCTGCAGGTTTAAAATAAATCACTACAGTGAAGTTCTGGACATGCAAGGAACTTATGACAGGGTAATTTATTTATGTATTAGCTTTGTATGTATTAATTTTCCATAGGAACTGCTACTGTGTGGCACGTGCAACAAACACGAGGCAGTTCATGCAAAGTAGGTTACTTGAGCTTTGTTGCAGTTGAAGTGAAGATGCAGGAGGTGCTAATAAAATTCACGTTCCATACAGCTGTCCAGTAAACTGTTCCTATATTTAAACCTTTAAATTTAATTAAGCTGCTAACTTCTGCATTTCAGCCCATAAAACTTTGGGCACAGACTGCTCTAACCTCATTATAAATTCTGAATACAATGTATACACTGGAATTTTATCACCTTTTCAGATATTAAAAATTGTGGAAGGATTTGAAAATAAAGTGTGTTTACTCTCTCTCTGAACCAAACTTTCAAAAACATCTGAAAAGCACTTTGAACTGGAGGAGAAAGTGGAAGTAAAAGCCAGTCTTTGGAGCTCCATTGTTCGTGGAGTTTTTCATACTAGTTAGAGTTAAAATACAAATAATAAAAGATAATTGTTTTGTCATGATTATTCAGTATTCTTTTAAACTTCAACTGTCTTTAAGTCTGCAGAAGATTGCAGATTGGTAGTTACTGGTGTATTCTAGAGCAGCTGTTCCTAACTGTAGAGCCTGACTATTATGGATGTATTGGCTGATGTATTTCTGCTGGTGGGATGATGGACTTACTCTTATGAACTTTTTATCCTCAGCCCTCCATTCTCCCAGAACTTTAAGGAGCTTTGTATCTCTGAAATTTCCAGCTCTCTAAAGGTTGCTATTAGGATAAGAGATGGGCAGAAAAAGAGCCTCACTTCCTTGGGCAACTAAAAATGGCCTCAGTAAGAGTTTTAATTACTAACTGTGTGGCAGAAGGAGAATACAGTTAAAAATCCAGAAATAATTTGTTTAAAAAACCACGCTCTTGCTTGAAGTAAAAATATGCCTTTTAAAAATATGTCTGGGGAAATCAAATGACAGCTACAACTAGGCTATTTTGGATTAAGCAAGAGATAATATTGGTCTTGTCTGTGACAGATATATTAAATAAATAATTACCATCTTCTCAATGGGAAATATACAAGAAAAAGTCCAGGAAGAGCCAAGGCAAAATAAATAAACATAGAAATGCAGCAGTCATTTACTCTCACACCTAAGATGTTAGGTGTTATTTGTTAAACTATCAGAAGCATTGCTCAGTTGGTATCAATAGTGATAATGACTTCTATACCATGGAAATATTGAGTAACTTAAAGAACAGAGGATGTGAATTGTTGCAGCCTTTGAAAAGGGAACTGATGATGATCTGTCTTAATCAGCTTCTTATGCCTTTGTCGATATTTAGTTCCATGTTAAAGTGATTTAAAATATTTTTGGTAAACCAGAATATTTCTCTATTGCAGCAGCATGGTTAGTGTTGCTTAATATATCTTTTACTTTTTATGCAGCTGAGCATAACTAAGTTCCCGATCAAATCTTTTGTTGGAGACATAAAATGAGTAACTTCTGTAGTAACTGTGGGTAGTTCTTAAAAAAATGAAAACCAAAACCCCAAACATGTTCACTAAAGTGCCAATGAAAGGGATGACTTTATCCCTTTTTGTGGATGGCATTATAGTACCACTTCATCCTGTTTCTTTCCATGCCTGGAGTGATGTGTGTGAAGTTCAGAGCTCTTCCCATTTAGCCTTCTCTTTCACATCTCTTCCTTTTCTTTCTTGCTTTTTTTTTTTAAGGCAACAAAATTATTAAACTTTTACTTTTTCTTTTATTTATTTAATTTTTACGCCTTTGGTTGTTTTGTAAAATAAGTAAATCCAAATTTTTTAGTAGGGCCTGCATTACTGATCTTGGAACAAACAACTTAGTGCATTTTCAAGAAAAATACATCTGTGGACTTAGCTGTTGAGAATAATTATAAAAAGCTCTAAAGCATTCCATAAGGGAGAGGGTAGACTGTATCAAATATTTTATATGGAGCCTACCTTGGTATGATCAATGTTTTTCATGTTACAGTGTAGATCTAGCACAGAATAATAAGTTAATACCTTTTTCAATTTATATCTGTAATGCTATGAATAGATAGAAGTGGAGATCAATAACACTGGTTTAAAGAATCGTCATTTATTACTTCCTCTTTCATATTCTGTGTACTTCTGTATTGTGTCAAGAAGTACAATGGAATTGAAAACCGAAAGGCCGATGTTAAAATTACTTAAATATATGTTTTTCTTTGTAGAGTATAGTTATTTTCATACTCACAAAGTAAGTAATTCCTTGTATTAAAAATTACTTGAATGTAATTTAATCTTACTAAGTATCTTGGGACATGGGATGAACCCTATATATTTCACAATTTTAGGGAAAGTGAAATCACCACCCTTGGGAGGTTAAGAGGTCCAATTTTATTTGCAAAGTGGTGTTTGTCTTTTCAGTAGTGCTTAGGACTGTGGTCAGTACTTGGCCAATGCAAATAAAACCTCCTCTTCATACACAGCCTACAAAATAGCTTGAAATATGCCACGACAGAGGCAGTGAGAATAGGAAGTGTAGGAGGAGGACTTGACTGCTTCTTTAAGATTACATTCTGCTTAAATGCAATGCCTAATTCATAATTATTTATTTATTTTCCTATTTGCTTATCTTGGCAGTAGTATAGACTGATAATATAGTTTGATATAAAGCAGGGGAGGGAAGTATTTCTGTACCTTTCATTAAAGGAAGCTTTTTCCTGAAGACGAGTTCGTTATGGGTTTTTTGGACTGCCTGCTGCAATTACTTCTAAAGGCTACTAATCACATGTACTATTTTATTAACATACTGGCTATGCTAATTTCTGTATAGATGACCTTGTTTGACCATGGTGAAGTAGGAAAACTTGAAAATATTTTTCTTTATGCAGTTCCTTAATCTGAATGAAAGTGATGGACAAGAGGTGAGCACTTGATTGATTGATCAGAAATTAAGCTACTCTTGCAAGAAGTCATTACCCTTTATTTTAACTGTTTATTGAAAGGAGATTTTGAAAAATGTTGCCTTTCAATGCAGGAAGGCTGCGAAGAACTTTTTTGCTTCTGAATGTAAAGATTAGGAATGCAAAATGACCTCTCTATTTTCTTTAATAAATGCAAAATATCCTTATTGTCTCTTACCAATAGATAAAATAGGATTGCTTTTTTGAAGTCTTAATGGCTTTATCCTGGTGGCTAGTAACTGAGTATGCTTTTAACACTTTGAAATCTAATGTTTAGACTGAGAATACCTTAAAACTGTAAAAAAAAATAAAAATTAGATTTTTAACCTTCAGGTACCCCTGCTTATTATAACAAAAACATATGCATAAAAAAGCTTATGATTGTTGTGCAAGACTATTTCCATATGCAATACCAGTCTTGTGCAAAATTTTCTAATCAGTCTTTTCATAATTTATGTGTTTACCAGTATTCTCTAAAGATAACCCAGTATTTTATTTTTTGTCAAGTTGCTGAAGTCTTTGTTTCAATCTGCTGTTCTTAATACAATTTCATCTCCTAGCTTCTACCAGGAATTGTGGGTTTTTTTTGGAAAGGGGGCTTTTGTGGTAAGGAGAGGCATGACTGTCTGCATAGTACCTGTAGCATTAATTTCCTTTTCTTAGGTGCTTTAGATGGGAGATTATTTAATTTCAGTTGTGGAGGTTTACTTAAACTTGCTAGAAAGTCTTAATGTTAGACTTCATAGTGCTTGTAGAATTGTTTATTCATGCAAATAATATCTTTTTGCACTGTGACACTTAAATCATTGATAGCTGTCAGGTATACCTTATTTTGTACATTTCTTTGCAATATTTGTGTGTTGATATAATAGCAAAGGAAAAGATCTTGGCTTTTTTTCCTTTTTTTTTTCTTTTGGTCATTGTTACATCAATAATGGAGTAGGATATGGTCTTCTAAGTCATTGTCCCTTGTCCCTCAAAATCAAAACCCCAAGCAACTTTCAGTGCAGCTGCACTGTTAGCAGAAATAGGGGTTTATTTCAGTTGCTTTTCTGACAGCTTATTCCTTTGTGTCACAGCAATAAAATAGACGTAGAACTAATTTTTACCTGAACAGGAAGGAGAAGGATGCTTGTGCAACCCCATAGCTGTAGCCACATTGCAGGATAGGTTTGCTGACTGACAGAGTAACAGCCTCCTGAGTGGCTTGTTCTTACTCCATCAGACACATGGGGCGACCTGTAGGGCAAGAAGACTATCTGGGTTTCTTCTCTAGCAATCTCAAATTCTTTGAGTGCAGGAGGGAAATCTCTCTCTATCCTTAGTAGCATTCCCAGTTAGAAGGTTTTTATGCTGCTGAGGAGTCTGCTGTGATAATCTGACCCTAGGGCCAGATTGACAGGGTGACAGGCTGTACCCTCCAGCTTCATCACCATAAAGTGAAAGGTGTGGCTGAATGTCTCTTCCCCACCCCCCTTTTTTGTTGTTTTCTTTTTGTTTTTCTTCCTTTCTCTCCCATCCAGAGACCCCCTGAGAAATACATTTCTGTTGCCTTATTAATTTGGTAGAACTCTAAATCCTGTTGTTTTAGTTAGTCTTTTATGATAGGTAATATAGATAATGTGCATGTCAACCTGTGTTGGATGTATACTAATTTAAAAAAAAAAAGTTTGGGGCATGACTCAGCTTGATCTCCTGATGCTTTATAAAGGCATTTTCTTGCTCTAGTTTTCATTTCTGCTCTATGTTTTATCATATTTAATTTTTCTTAATCTTAAAATAACTTTTAAAAATTTTTTTCTGAGCTATTGGATCTAGCAGATGTTGCAAGTAAACAATTTTCTCTGTGAACGAAAGGCCCAGGTAATTTTGCAGACTAAAGATTCAAGGTGGTTTACATACTCTTATTTTCCTTTCTTGCCTTTTCCCTCTCTGAGGAAAAAACAAAAAGAGGGGGGGGAGTGGAGGGACAAAGAGAAGAGAACAGTTGCAGGGTAGTGGTTAAGAGGGTTTCTTTGCTCTCAGTGATTCCCTCATTCTGTAGAATTTATTCATGGCTACATCTTTTGACAGACACAGAAAATTACATATTTTAGATGCAGTATAAGGCTTTAGTGTGATTTTCCTAATTTTTTTCCTAAGAAACTGTGGCCAAATTTGGATACTTGAGCTAAGGTGGAAGAGGTTAAATAATTCAGAAGCACCATGAATACCCGAGGCTAATGCTCAGTTGCCTTGTCAGCTAAAACCAAGGAGGACTGTGATTTTTATGAGGTGTTTTGGTTTAGTTACAGGGACAGTCATCCTAAATGTACTGCTCTTCTCCATTTGAGCAAGGAATTTAAAATGAATAGATGCTTCGCTTTTCTTCCTTTTGGGTTTCTTGTTTTCTTCCACTTTACCTATTTGCATGCTTGCCATCCAGTTCTACTCTGTTATGTCAGTGTAACTCGAGCAATTGCATAAAATTTTCATGAACTTCATAACTAACAGCAATATTTCTTTATATTAGTGTGAATTAGAACAGTTACTTCTTCAGCTCTGTATATAGCATTTGAGTGTTTCTTAGAGGAATGTGTTCGGGTCAACTTCCCAATCAGTGAAATAGTCAATAATAGCAATTCTAGCTTGTTTGACAACTGCTAAAAGTCTAGGATTGTTTTGGTCAGTTTTCCGAAATATGCAAGCTCATCTTCTCTGCGGGATGTTGATGGAGAGTTTCAGTGGTTTTAAGTGTAATTACCTTATTTATGTTCCGTTGCTTTTATTTTTTTATTAAATTTTTTACAGCCTTTTAAGGGTATATTTTTATTAACCTTTATGGATATTGTTATGACACTAACCTAAGTCTAAAAGTGAAAAGGTTTGTCACTTGACAATTTGATCCAACCTGACTTGACCAATGACCAAAGCATTACCTGAGTAGGGTCTTTTCACTGTGGTAAACTTACAGCTGTATACTATGTTGCTTGGCAAGCAGTGGCCAACACTGTAGTTTTCTTGCTTCCCCTTGTGAAGTACACTGTGAATTTAGAAGGTCCGTAAATTCTTAAAGAAATATTTTTATTCGTCATTGGCTTAAACTGCTTTAATTTAGATGGGTATTTATTTGTTTAAGGGTTTTGAGAAGCAACATTGCACACTACTGTGGCATGAAGGATGGCTTGTGTAGATTGAATGACCGTTCCAAATGGAAGCTTCTTTAGCCATGCATCTTTTCCTGTATGGTTTGTTTTTGTTTGTTTGTTTTCCTGCACAAGATGCTCACTTTATTAAATTCACTTGATGGACTAGCCCTAGGAATTGGTGAGAATAGTTTCAGCCAGGAGGCTGTCTGTGGAGCCCTCTGTCTTCCTTTCTGGGGTGACAACAATGTGATTAGTGAAAGAAGCAGGGAATTATGAAACCACCAAGGATAGCTTCATGCCTAAAACATTTAAAAGCTACCCTGGAGTATAATTTTTTTTTCTCGTACTTATAGTCCCTCTGATGGCAGATAAGCCATCTAACCATACTTTGGAAAAGTGCTCTTAATTTTCTAGCCACCCTACATGTGGCTTTAACCTTACTTGTAAAAGAATTAGGTATTCAGTGTTGCAATAAATAAATGAGACCATTTGAACACCTGTAGTGTTGTGTAAAACTAGGTACTTTGAGATTAAATGCTTATGATTTTGGAACTGAAATACTCAAGATTAATATACTTCATTGTTTAAAAAGTGCTGTCTACAGTTTCTTATTTATAATAAACCCTTTATAGAGATTTTGTTGAGATTTTACCATAATTGTTAATGAATTTCTCATGCTGTGGTGATAAGCATGGCAGATAGAGTCAGTAGGAAGTTAATAATTCACAAAAGGATTTTAGTGATGTGCAATAAGTGAGGCACAGGCTAATCAATTGATGAGGAGAGGGGGAAATAATACTGATTAATTGACCCTTAAACTTTTTGTTTTAACCTGAATAAGGTAGAGTCCTAGTTAAAATATGTGGTGATGCAGTTAAAGATTCTTTTCTAATGCATGTATGTAAGTAGGTTAATTGTAATTGTACATGGAACACTGCTTGTGATACTGCCTAGCTTCAGAATGTTTTACAGAGTAGACAATATTGTTGTGGTGTTTTCCGCTTACAGATTCCTAAATTTAAATCAATTATCTTTATAGATTACTTTTTAATATCAATTATATTGATACAGTAATCTTCAAAGGGCTGGAATTACCTTGACTTTCCTCTTCTTTCTATAGCATAAATTTCTCCATTTCAGTCAAAAATAGAACTGCTGGCATTACTATCCTTAATTACATTGAATAGTCAATAAAGCAGTCATGGTAGGCAGTTTTCTAGTGGGCATTGATTACTGACAGCATTTCTTTGTTACCTGGGAATCAGCTTCAACTTCAGGTCTTCACCAGTCATTACTGACTCCATTAGTGCTCTCTTAATTCTGATTTCTCCCTTGTCATGGCTTATGTCTGGTGTTTGCATTTCTTGATTCCTCATTCCCTCTGCCTAGCTCCAGCTCAACTGTCCTGTCCATGTGTGGTGGTGGTTCCTCCTTGTGGGTCTTCTACCGTCATGTTTGTTCTCTACCAGCAGCAGTGGATGAATTGAGAGTATTGGAGAGTGATGCCCTGGTTTTGGTTCTCACTGGCACTCTAACATTAAAAACAAGTAGTTAAAGCAAATTGTGGAGCATGGTCTGTGTAGACAGATATGTTGAGAGAATTAGCTGTGTACTTGTTTAATTAATATACACATGGGGAGTTTTCAAAAGCCTATTGCATGTCTGCATTTGGATAGATTTGCACAAGAGCAATACTAAAAGGTACAAACTGATACTAAGGCTTGTCACATTTCCATTAGCAATTTACATATATGAGGTACTACTTATAATTGTTTTTTAAAGGTAGTGACGTAAGATATTTTCCTCTAACCTTGTTTCGGACATTAATGAGTCGTTTCTTCTGAAGCTTCCCCAAGTGTACCTGGCAATTGTATGAGAAGGTAAACTTAATTTTAGCAAAATTTTTAGGAGCTGGAAATGGGAACTTTTAAGGGACTATAATGGGCAACATATTATCATCAAATTGTGTTGCAGCTTGATGCAGATTTTTTTATAGTTATTTTAAAATATTCTTAAATAAAGTGTGTTGTATACAGTAATAGGATAATTGTGTATCTTTATACTATTTTCAGTCAATATGGAGGGCTGCAGTGATTAAAAGTCAGATTTTCAGCTATTTATTAGGTTGAGTTTAAATTTCAAAGGTAACTTCTTGTTTCTCTATAGGATTAGTGTCTCAGTAGTTCCGAATAGTTCAGTTGGAGATAACAGTTGGCTGTTTTCATTTACAGGCAAATACAAAAATGTAGACTGTAGATTGCTCAAATGTGAGGTTCTTAAGGATTTTTGCTTACAATAACATTACTGTATCAAAACTATAATCTTGGCAGTGTTTCTCTAGACATATTTCAAATTGGTTACACCCATCTTTTGGCTACATAATGCAAGGCTTTAGTTCTTAGGACAGAATTATATTTACAGGGGTAATGGAGCCAATTTCCCTGTTGCTACATCATCTGTTTCAAATGACTTCTTACCCATGTGTTCATTTTTACACACTGGTTACTGCCTTTTGAAATTCATAGTCCTTCACCATAAAATGTTTCTTCTGCAGACATTTTGCAGTTGCAGTGTCTCAGCAACTGACTTCCAGAGATGAAAGATTGCTTTGAATGATCAAGTCATAATGATGAAATGCTTACTAGTTTATTTAAAGATTGCAACACGATATTGCCATATTATGAAAGAGTAATGAAACAATGTTTCAATAAAGGATTTAAAATTCATTTTTCTAGGGAAAAAATCATCATATTCTTGGTAAATACATCATCCAGAAATTGTAGTCTGTATTGAAGTAAGACAGGTCCATTTGGGCCAGTATCCTGTTCCACATAAACAGAGGGTAGGTAAGGAAGAGAGTTTACTAACTAGAATGATACCAAGTGAAACCTCACTTGAGCACCCTCCCAGCCTCTCAAAATGCCCAGCTCCTTAAGTTCCTGAGCTTTAAGTGGGATCATTACATTTAATAGGTGTGATAATTTTTACTTCCATGAATGCTTATTGCTTTTTGAACTCAGTGTAACATTTTAATATCCATAAAATTTCATTGCAAGAATTATCATGACCTAAATTTACACTGTGTAAAGAGAACTTCCGATGGGTTTGCACCTGTCCTGTAGTAATTTAATTGGTATCTCCCAGACAGTGAACAGTCTTTCATCCTCATGTTGTTCAGAATACTACAGCCAGAGTATTTAGAACAGCAGTATATTAAAAGTATTGTTAGCTTTTATGGAGTTTTCAGGGTACAGTGTAAGTGTCCATATACTGTCTATATAACTAATAAGTGTTCAGTTTCATATAAAATTTTTAATGCACTTTTTTGTCCTGATATTAAGCAACTGTTGCTACTGTGTTCTGTTTTCTGCCAGTTTTGCTATGCAGAATTTCAGCATAGCTTTGATCAAAGACATTGGTTTATTCTAAAGAATACTTGAAAATAAAATATGTATCTAGGTTGATGATTCGTCGCATTTGAGACAGCACTGTTTGAAAAGAACAACATTATTAAGTTCGATAGAAATGGTGATGGGCTTTTAACTACAAATGTGCTGCCATGCTGTGTGGTAATGATTGCTCTGTGTATTACATTTTAAAAAATTATTTCAGATAGCTTAATTTAATCTGTTTGTTGTCAAGCGTTATCATTTGTGGGTGGTTTGGGTTTTTTTCCTCACTCAGTAGTTGTTGACCTACTTGTCTGTTTTATAAATAAAAATAGTTTTTCTCCTTTACTGACAGTCTCCCCATGTAAACTAAAACATAGTATTTGAGTAAGAAGTTTTTCAAATTGTTTGTATGTTCTTGGAGGTTTTCATATGAATTTCTAATTAGAACGGGAAGGCCTAATAGTGTAAGTGTTGTTATGATAAGCAGATGGGAAATTTAAATGGCAGTAAAATATAAATGGAATGAGGAGCTTTGATACTGAACAGCATGCTTTCTGTCAAACATCCATTTAATTTACTTGTTAAAAGCTAGTACCTAGGCTGGCTGTTTTTGATACTTTCTTTTCCTTTCTTAAAAGGAATGGGAAAATGTCATTTGATTGACCTAGTTTATCTTCTAGTTTTAAACTAGGTTAAATTAAAAATACAAATATTCATTTCCTTCAAAGGCACTGAATAAACGGTTTTAATTATTAAAACACTTATTGGGTAACAAGATGTCTTTAAATTGGATTTCAGCAGATTATTGTAGATTACATTGTAGATATAATTTGTAATCTTCATATTTTCTGTGAATAAAGTGTAATAGAGATGCTGTATGGCTTCTTCCATTGAGTTGGAGAACATTAAGTGGATACAGGTTTAATCTGAAGAATGTGTTGTGATACAGCTGTGGAAAGATAACCCTATTGTAGGTATCACTTTTTTGCAATACATATTTAATAAATCTTTAGCACATTAAATCCTTCTAATTTCTTCCATTTGAATTGTTTTTTTTTTTTTTAACTGGGTTGACAGCTCTGCTGGTTCATTTTAGCACCTGCGATGGTGTGGTTTCTGTTTACTGCTGTTTAAACATCTGGTTTGTCATTTTCAGATGTAGTTTTGACTTAACTCAGTCCTTGTTATAAATTTTCGTAGTTTGCGGTGTCTCTCCTTGGTTGTAGTTTGCCTAATGAGGCAGCGCTGGCAGTCATCTTAACCAGTGCTTACATATTAGTCTTGGTTTTGAGAACCTCACTGCATTCTTGTTGTTAGGCAGATTATGCTCAAGTCTGCTACAGGCTTATGTCTACTTACAGTGCATTTGTTACATAATTTCACTAAATGACATCAAAATAAAAGAGAAGATAAATGCCAGCTATTTGGTACTGAGCGGAATGCAGACATTGCTTTTTATTTTCTTCAGCTTCCCACTTAGTGAATACAGAGTGGTAATGAATGAAATGGTTGCTTTGGCTTGCCTTTTTTTTAAAGAGAGTTTTGAAATGCTTCTTAAAGGCTTTTCAAAGTATCAACCATTGAATTACTTTGGAGAGTGCTTTTAATCATATTTTTGTCCAGTGCCAAGCAGGTCATATTATGTGAAGAAGTTTTCGATAAAAGATTTTATCCAGTTTTCAGGTTTTTGTTTTCTTTTGTATTTTATCACATTTTAAATAGCTGTGGGGTTTTTTTTCTGTGTATGTAGTATGTAATTTTGTTTATTGGAAAATCAAGGTAAAGTTTTGTAGGAACACCGCTTTCAGTTTTATTACTTATAAATAACTTTAAAATCGTTCATATTGCTCTGCTTTGTTTAGAATTTTAAATGTACACTGTTAAATTTCCAAAATACAAGTTTTATTGAGAAAATCTAATGTTAAATAGGAAGCAAAAGATGCGGAGAGAGAGCTTCAGCTTAAAACCAAAGGAGGTAGTTGTTTTTCGCAGGAAAATCTAGTGACACACATTCAAGTTACGTGCTGTATTTTGTGAACATTTGCCACGTTGTTTATTGGTTGTGATACTGAAACATTAATGTAGCAATTATCTTGATATTAAGCGGTCAAATGTTAAAGGCTTTCTGACAACTTGACATATGAGTTTGGGATTAACTAGCTGGTTTTTCATTTCGAAGAAGTTTAGCTCCGATTAAATTTGTCTAGTTGCCTGAAGCCTCAGACTATGTAAATCTACAGCCTGTCACTTCCTGTGATTGCTGGATTCAGTACATGCTTTTGAGAATGCTGTGTTTTCAAAGGCTTTATGTATTCTGCTCACAGTGTTTGCTGAGCAGGAACTGTAGCTAAAAATAACTAAAATGAATTTCTCTGTCTCTCCTTCTTTTTCGCTGCAGGATGACGTAGCTTTGCCAAGGATTTATCAGCTAAGCAGAAAATGAGCTTAACATCCTGGTTTTTGGTGAGCAGTGGAGGCACCCGCCATAGGCTGCCACGAGAAATGATTTTTGTTGGAAGAGATGACTGTGAGCTGATGTTACAGGTAATTGCATCAGCCTTACATGTGCAACTGCTTAAATTGTGAACTTAATGCACCAGTTTTATATTCCTTCCGAAAATTAAATTTCACAGATGTTGGGGGAGCGATTGTTTTGATTAATTTTTTGTGTTCTTAGAAAAAGTTAGTTTAAATTTATTGTCATCAACCATACAGTTACTGTTGAAGTTCAGAGGATCACATTTTCTTCATATAAATCACATGCTGAATGCAAGAATAAAGATGAAATACATTTTGCAATATGACCAGTAAAGCAGACTGTGTGCTCCCATAAAATGTGATAATGCTAAGTGCACTGGATGCTTTTGAAAAGAGCTTTCTTTTTTTTCTGCAGCTCGTAATCTAATTTAGTCACATGATTTGATGTAACTCTATCCCCATGTCCTGATCTTGTTGTACAAAGGCAAATGAAGTTAGTAGAGAAGGATATGTCTCTATCTCTAAGGAAGTTGAATGACTCATAATAGTTTCATTGGAACTGTAAAAATACAAGTCTTAGTCAAGATAGCTTGATACTTCAGTAACTTCCTCAACTTCCAGAATCATGATGCAGAACTCTTAGAGGTGTGGAACTGTACTGTTACGTTGCCATATTTCATGCACTTTGTCCTGTCAAAGCTGTAGTCTTGTGAGCTGCTTCTTTCTAGTATATGTATTTTTGAATGGTTAATGGTAGTATTCGGGGAGTTTCTTCTTGAATTCTTGTCTTTGATTAAAGTAGAACTCTTAAGAGGACTGAACTACAAAACTGATATTTGCAACTCTTTGTACCATTCAATAAAATATTTTCTTTTGGATTTTTTGTAACCAAGAGCGTATGTGTAGCCATTAATGGCCAATTTAGAATCTCACTTACAAATTAAATGCCTAGAAACCTTTTTTAATGTGTATTATTCAGAATGTAGTATCTCTAGTAAATTACATTTGGCTTTCAACCTCAGAAGGCATCCAAAGGTTTTATTGGCAAGGAAAATACTTTGTGCTGTTAAAAAGTAGTTGAAAATACTCTTAATTTCTCTTCAAAGACATACAGTATGATGTCTTGGTGATTTATGAGGGAAGTGTTAAAAAAAACCGAACAAACCAACAAAGAAACACAAAAAACTCCAAAACGAACAAACAAAAAAAAGCCAAAGAACTCCATTCTCTTGTTCCTGCACGGAAGACCATAATCAAAAACTTTTATTTTACCACTAGCTTCTTTTAATGGATCATTGTCTCTGAAAAAGGGAGCCTTTTCTTCCTTCTCTCTCCCCTGTCATCTCCTGTCTGTGGGTGATTAGTTCTTAGAGTGCAACTGAATACTCAAGCATTTATTATTTTGTGTTATAAATCAGTAATCATCGCCTTCAAAAGTAGCTGCCTCTTTGATTAATATTGTGAATAGATTCCAGTCATTGACAAATGTTATTTGTTGCATATTGTCTTCAGAGGTAGTAAAAAGGATCAAGGGGCCTGGTTATTTTCAAGAATATTCTCTTTAGCCTGGTGTTATGTTAGGTCTACATGCCAGCATGACTGTAACACCACATACTGCTGAAGGGGGGGGAACCCACCAAAAGAGAAGCTAATAATGTGTTCTTGTTCTGTATGTATAGCTCTTTGTGTAGGCTTTTCCTTTCCACTCTTTACAAATCAGTTGTTCTCTTACTGCAAAGCATGTGGACAATGCATGATAAAGAAAGCAGAATGTAATGCTTTTATTCATAATCTCTTGACAGAAAACATGTTATAAAAGCCTTATTAAAAAGCATTTCAATTCTGTTGCATGCTTGATAGAATTAGACCTCAGATCTGTACCTAACCACTGTTCTAACAGAGGTTTTGTTCATGCCTGGGACTACCAACTTGCTTTAACTGGGTTATTTTCTAAATATGCTCAAACATAGCGTGCAGTCTTTGTCTTTAGCTAGCTGCTCCAATGCATCACCCTGCTTGCAGATAAATACCACATTTTCCCACTTTTTTCACCATTATGTTCCGAAAACTTGTTGAATCTTGATGGGAGAATCATCCTCAAGGTGTAAAATTGTACATTATTCCTAATATGAAAATTATTTCCAAAGAGGAATAGTCTTATTTTCTGTTTTCTGAACGTTTTCTTAGTAGTGTGAATTGGATTGAAGAGTCTTCGTCTGAAATAATGCTAGTTACAAATTTATTTTAACTGAAGATGGAGTTTTCCTCTTTATATTCATACAGCTCTTGCCAGAGTTATTCTATGATTTTCATTATTTCTGCAGTCCTGTGTAAATCTTTGTATTGGGTCTGGCTGGGACGGAATTAATTTTCTTTTTAGAAGTCCTTATGGTGCTGTGTTTTGGGTTTGTGACCAAAACAGTGTTGATAACACACAAATATTATAGCTGTTACTGAACAGTGTGCACACAGTTTCAAGGCATTCTTTCTTCCTCACTTTTCTCCTCCTACACACATGTGACTATGTTGGGGGTGCACAAAAAGTTGAGAGGGAGCACAACCAGAACAGCTGTCCCAAGCTGACCAAAGGGATATTCTGTGCAATATAATGTCATGCTTAGCCATAAATCTGAGGGAAGGGGCTTCAGGGAAGGTAACCACTGCTCAAAGACTGACTGAGCATTGGTTTTCTTGTGGGAGGTGGTGAGTGACTGCCTTTGCATCACTTGTTTTATTTCTTCTTTCTTCTTCCTCTTTCCTTTGCTACTTAAAATATCTTTAACTCGACCCATGAGTTTTCTTGCTTTTGCTCTTCCTATTCTCCTCCCCATCCCACTGGGACAGAGGGGACTGAGTGAGAAGCTGTGGGGTGCTTAGCCAGGGCAGCACAGTCTTATAAAAAGTAATTTTGATAATACTTAAATTTGAATAGAAGGCTGCAGTAACAAATCAGCAGGAAAAATGGCGTTTAAAAGATTTGCACAATCTTTTTCACCAGTAAGGATTGTCTGCAATGAAAAAAATGTGTCTGATTATATGCAAAAAATCTGAGCCTGAGGAGGACGTTAATGTTCTGCAGAATTTCAGGTGTTTTTCTAATAGTCACAGACTTGAGTAATCATTCTTTACCATTTCAGATGTGACAAAATATCATGAAGCTTTAAGGATCTTCTGTGTCTCTTCCATTTTACCTTTTTTTTAGTAGGAAGTAGCATATAAAGATAATAAAACATTTGATTAATAGTACAATTTGTATTTGAATAACATAGTTGAAAGAAGATCAGAAATTTTTCCCATAACCTAAGTAAAGATAGGGTAATTCTTGTGCTTGCATTGCAGCATCACTTGAGTGTGGAAAAGTGTAATCTCTGCTTCACATCATAGGCTCAGCAGAACACCCACATCAGTAAATTGATTTTACTGAGATAGGTTATAAAAAGTTAGTAGAAAATGAGATATACTAGTATATCTCCCATTAAGTATAGAAGTATATCTAGTATATCTACCATTAAGAACATTTAAATGATGTTGTATAGTAGTGCAGCTTTTATTGGCATGAACCCTGTTGTTCTGTTGTCTATCTCTTCCTTAATTCTCCCTTCCTCTTTTATATCCTGGTCCCCCTTCTATACTCCTCAAGACTGCAGAGCAAATTAGCTCAAATGATAAGTCTAAAAATAACATAGTAAGTATATGCAGAAGAGAATTGATTTCTCTTTTTTGAGGAGAAAGTGAGGCAGTCAAAAGATGCCATGGAAAGGAAAAATAAGGAAGTAAATTGAAAAGAAGGAAAAAAATGTTATCAGGTCTCAAGAAATCAAGAAGGAACAAGATGATAAATGTGGGATTCTGAGAAGAGAAGGCATTTCCTTAGGAATCATGATTGTATGGTCTGATGCCTTGAATTGGCTAATGCACCGATAACCTGGGACTCCTAGAACTGTCAGACTGCAGATGCCAGTACAAAATAAGCACAGAAATCTTGGTCAGAATTTTACCATTCTCAGTGCTATATAGTCCTGAACAATGAGTTGAGTAGCAAGGATAGAAAATGCAAACCTGAAAGTGGAAAGAATACTGTTGGAAGAAATTTGCTGCTATGCAATCATGTTAGGACACTGCACTAGCAGAAATGCCAGAAAGCAGACTGAGTGCACAGCTGGGGAAGATGAGCTGTGGCATCCATCCAGTTGGGAACTCTTCTAGATGTCAAGATGCTGACCACATGTATGGGTGAAGGAAGTGTACACTCAGCCCCACCTCTTCCCTGCTTGAAGTCAGCACCTCAGGCTACAAACACTTGGCTGTGGGCAAGTGCTAAAGGACAGACTGAGCTGTTAAGGGAGGTGGAGTTCTCAGAGAAAATAGTAGCAAGAATTGTTCCTGATCTATGGGTTGACATTTGGATATGAAGTAAAAAAATAAATAAATGGCTAAGTGCTGAAGGAAGGACTGATCAAAGAAAAGAGTCAGAACTTATGGGAGTAGTAATTCAGGAACCACTCAGCCATTTAGTGAAGAATACATAGCTAATTTGTTTAGGAAATTGAGATCAAGAAGAAACAATTTGAATGCTTGTATACTGTGTTAGGTATCCAGAGCAACACAACGGAAGATTTACTGATGCATGACAGGAAATAGCATGTTTCAGAGAGAACAGCAATGCCATACAATCATATTCACGTTTTGAAAGGTGCATGTAGTTAAGGGGAGAGAGAGAGAGAAATAAAGGTGAAATTGATGATGTTAGATTAAGCATCAGTGATGTTCAGCCAGCTTGCAGCCCAGAAGGCCAACCATATCCTGGGCTGGATCAAAAGAAGGACACGGACCTGTTGGAATGGGTCCGGAGGAGGGCCACAAAGATGATTAGAGGGCTGGAGCACTTCTTCTATGAATGATGACAGGCTGAGAGAGCTGGGGTTGTTCAGCCTGGAGAAGGCTCTGGGGAGATCTTAGAGCAGCCTTTCAGTACCCAAAGGGGGCCTACAGAAGGGATGGGGAGGGACTTTTTACAGGCCATGGAGTGATAGGATAGGGGGTAATGGCTTCAAATTGGAATTTAGATTTGATATCTGGAAGAAATTTTTCACTATGAAGATGGTGAGACAGTAGAACAGGTTGCCCAGAGAAGTTGTGAATTCCCTATCCCTGGAAGTATCCAAGACCTACATGGATGGGGCTTTAGGCAACCTGGTCCAGTGGAAGGTCACTGGCAATGGGCAAGGGGAATAGAAATAGATGATCTTTAAGGTCCCTTCCAACCCAAATGATTCTATGATACTATGATGAACTGGAAAAATATTTTTGGATAAGATATGGCTGGATCTGATTTATAAGCTCATTGGGTAAATATTAAGAACATAATTTTTCTGAGATAATTCTGCTGTGGTCACCCAGGGCCAGAGTCGGGTATGGTTAGAGAGTGAGTTTTTTCACCTGTGGGACTAATTTTTTAATATCATTTGAAGAAATATGCTATGTAGAAAGAAAATAATCATGCTCTTCTTAAGTAATAGTGATAAATGCTATCTTGGTCTGTTTTTTAAATACCTTACCTTTTTTTCTTGTTTTATATATATATATATTTTAGTCTCGAAGTGTGGACAAGCAGCATGCTGTACTTAACTATGAAGCCTCTACAGATGAACACTTGGTGAAGGATTTGGGCAGCCTGAATGGGGTAAGTTACCATCAGAAATGGATAGCTCCCCATAGTCTTTTGTATGATTGTTTGGGTTTATTTTCTGAGCAAGGAGAGTATGACTTAACAAGCGTATGTTAATTCCTTTTTTAATGCAAGTTTGAAAATGTATGCTAAGAAAAGTATACATCTGTTCTCCAAAGAAATAGATGAGAGACTAACAGGAGGCCTAAAATAAACATTTGCGTTTGATGAAGCAAGAAAAATAAGAACTGGTAAAGCTGATGAAGCCCTAAAAGAGGGACTTGGCTGCTACGGAGCTCGTGTTCTCAGTGGAAATAGTAGCTGGACTAAAGGAATTATTGTCTAGTTAGTAGTTCATCACACAGTATGGAGGCATTGCATATATTGTTCTGTCACACACTTTGGTTTAAGTATGGTGTTACAAAATTATGCTTTTCCTCTTTTGACCTGAAAGCAGGTAGGTAGAGGTATGTAAGAAAAGCACAGTTAGAAAGACATAGTAAGGGAAGCACTGAGAAGACAAAGACAAGGACTGAACTCCTAAGACTTAATGTTCCCTGTCTCAAAATTGGGAAGAAGGAATTCCTTTGATGTGTCTAGGTAAACAGCTATAGAGCAACTGACACCTCAAACTTGAGAATGAATCAGATCAAGAGAAGCAAATATCTGAAAGCTCCTTATTGGAGGCAAAGAAAGGAGGTGAATGAAGGCTTTTTAACATTTATTTTTACTAAATTCAAGTTTTGTGACAAGGCAAGGAAAATCTGAAGACTATTGACTAAAGGAATAACAGGATTAGAAAAAAAAATCAAGTGACTCAGCAAAAAATTACTGTGTGCTGAATTATTTTTTTGATAACTGCCTTGAAACAGTGCACTGACTTTCAAAATACAGAGGTATATTAAATATTTAAGGAGTAAATTTGTCATACATCTACAACTATGCAAAGGAAATAATCCTTCACGTTATACTGGTTTCATATGGAGTTCAGACTGCCTTTTTGGAAGGCTGAGTTAGTTACCTTAAAATACAGAAGAGCTAATAGAGACAGACTAACAGGGTTTTTATTTCAAAATGCACTTCAAGATCAAAGACAAAAACCTAAATCAATGTTAACAGGCAGAAGCTTGAGATTTCTCCATCAGCTTCTATTTTTTTAAACATTTGACAAGGCTTATTCAAATTAATATTTAGAAAGCTCTTGGTAGTGAATATATATCACAGATGAACTCACAATTTTACTCAGTACATATTCATGACATGGCCAAACATTTTAATTTATATAAAATAACAACCAAACCTAGTGTGTATAAGAAGCTCATAAAGAATTACCTAAAGGACTACAAAAATATGACAAAGTTACTAAGTTTTTAACAATCTAATCTAATAGTCAAAATAGTTACAAAAGGTGAAGCTTACCTAGAATATTTTATATGCAATCGCTAGAAAAGCCTTAAAACGTAAAATGACATAGGTAACTATTTTGCTCGTAACTTTATATTTTCCCTATATTAGTCTGTAATAACTTGACACATACACATTAACCATACTTTTGATACTGCAAAGGATACTGCAAAACTAAAGGCTAATATAGAATAAGCTAAATAGGTTTACATGCAATTTGGTTATTTCTTCCTTTTTTTTTTTGTTATGAAGTACAGTTTAACATTCTTTTCTGTATGAAAAAGGAGAAAAAAAGAACAGCATATGAAATAAAAGTCTATTTCTTAACCAGAGATACTAGAGGCTGAACTGCCTTTTTTTTTAATACAACAGAATCAAGATTTAATTTTTTTTCCCTGTATTTCTGAAATACAGAAGAGTAATAAATCCCTTTTTAGTCTTTTGAGTTTTTTCCTATTCTCAATGGACCCTCTTCTTGATGGAATTTACAGCCCTTTAAATAATGTGCAGTAGAAAAGTCCCTCAAAAGCTACATGTTCATCCTGGACTTTGTACATTTAGATTTGAAAATAAAACAAAAATAAATTTTAATCAGACTTACATGATATAAAAGTTTTATTTCCAAAATAAAGTTTTATTTCCATCATGACTCCTCTTGGTCATTCCTGCTTATCTTTTATTTCATACAAAAAGATTAAGGAATTTATCTTTCCTGAAAAAAACGTGTACAGTTGCTAAGATATAATCTATTATTTCACCAGTATCAGCAGAATTCAACTGTATTGTCTCCTTGTCACCTCAAAAAACATACCAGAAGAATTATCAAGCATCTATTGCCCAGGTGAATAGCATTCTTCTCAGTTATAATTACAGGATAGTGAATTCCTTTCACACTGATATTTTAGGGCTGGATTGCAAAATGCTTAGCAAACTTTTTAATGGCTTAAGGAGAGTTGACACTCTCGCTATTTGAAGAATAAAGCTTTAGAAATCATGTGAATATATAAAAATGTGTGTAGGGTGATTTAAAGAGGGAAAAGGATTCCTTATTTACATAGTAACTAGATTTTCAAGCTAACTCTGTCTTGCATTTCAAAGTCTGTGGAGGGATTTCAAAACTCCAGTGAAAAAGCAACTGAGGCTTCTTGTTGTAGGCCATCAGTTCAGTCACGAGATGTCTTCAGACTGCACACACTACCTTCAGAGCTCTGTGGCTTGAGTATAGTGTGTGCACATGAATTTCAGAACCCTGACCTGGGAGAAAAAATGCATACATACATATATACATTCCTGTCCTCAAGGCAGCCTAAATTATGATGATTCACTAAAATTCCAGCTGCCTTGAGGATATTCTTCACATGGGTTTTTGCTCTGAACTCTCACAATGTTTAAGTGGAATAAATATGTATTGAACACCACTCAAAGTTTCATGCTTACAAACCACTAAATAGTGGGACCTTTAATTCTAATTTCTCTAACTAAGATATTTTCTATGATGTAGGTAAGCAATTTTGTAAATAATGAACCAAACATTATTTTCATTTAGAAAAAGAGAACAAAACAGAAGATCCCTTTACAATTTTGGGGAAGGAAATTGTTTCTGTCTTTCCAGGCTTATCTTATAGTAATAGATTTAGATGGGCAACACAAGCGTTCAAAGATTCAGATTCTTAGCTGGCTTAATTATTCAAGGTGGTGTGTATGTGTGTCCCTAGCTTCATAGTGCTTAAAAAATGACAGAGTTCAGCTGCTGCATTCCTTAGAAAGACGTACATGTTGTTGTAGAATTCTTGAGTTTGAAGTAAGATGATCCTGTGGGGTTGCCATATTTTGAGTCCTCCAAACTGACACAAACCTGTAGTAAATGTCTTTCAGAAAAGCACCCTGGATATTTCATCTCCTATCTGCAGTATTAACATGTAGTTGTTACGAAAAGTAAAAATGTGCACAAAGCTGTAGATTCTTTAAGGTATGGGAGAATGTAAAACAAATAATGCATAAAATAATGCAACAATCTCATACGAGCTAAACTATGAATCTTTTATTTGCCTTGAATTTGCCCCAAGGCTTCATTTTAGATTTTAACAGAAGACAAAGGAAGTAGCACCAAGGAACAAGAGACTGATCGCATACAGCTAATTATTCATATCTCTTTCAAGGAAGATGCTACATTCTTATAAGTTCAGATATTACATTTTTTTCAGGTAAAAGGAGAGGGAAGATCTCAAGGAAGCCGGGGAGAACACAGGGGAGAGGAACTTAAGAGTGTAAACTGTAGCTTCTTAATGCAGACTTGAATCAAGCCTTGAGGAATAGTTTAAGGCAAGATGCTGTGCAGAAGTTTTTTGTCAGGTCACAATGTGGACAGATTTTTCATCCTTGTTTTCTGGTATCTGAAGTCACCACATGCAACCTTGAGTCCTGCTGATGTTAGTAACCTGGGCAGTTTGCTTGAAGCTGACAGCCTACCTTCCTAAGACTGTAAATCATTCTTTGAAGACGCAGATCAGTTACAATGAAGGAATAATTTTTTATTTTTTTTTTCTTGCACCAGTACTCACCAGGGCTTGTTTCTCTCTTAGAATTTTACGTAGGTGACTTTCTAGAATGTTATTTAAGTCTTGAATAATGTAACTTCAAGCCCTATTTATGTTCATTTAAGCTTTTTCCCAAAGAGATTAGTTTTCCAGCTCTTCCAAATTACATGTCAGAGGTCCATTTGACTTGAACATGTTATTATTCTTCCTTCTTGCTGCCTCTGTAATTAGTCATTCTATATACCTTGGGTGTTCTCTTGAAATTTATGCCACCATGTTTTTGCAAATTTCTTGTTCTTTTTTGCTGTTAGGTTTAATCCAGACCTTGAAATCAGAGTGTTTGGTAATCTGTGCTGCCTCTGACTGCCAAATTATATGGCTGGTGAAACTGGGCAAACTTTCAGAAACATAAATTTTATTCCAAATCCCTGAAAGCTTGTCTGATTTCTCCACTGTTTCCAACAGGGATTTCAAGGAGGAGAGGATTGTTTGTTGTACAATAACTGAATTTTCACAAGTTATTGTCAAGCCAACGGAATTTGCTCTGTTTTGTGGCTAGCTGGTGTAGTAATGTTATTTATGCTTACAAACGTTGTTACACCTACTCTTTCAGGAGTTGCAATATATTGCATTCTTTATCACTGCTATTTGGAGTTACTGACATGTAATAACTTCATTTCTCCTTTAAGTCATTTGAAAGTGTTTAGAAACAACAAGCTACCTCAGAACTCTTACATCAAATGTAAAATGCTGTGCAAATGTGATGATAACTTCTGACAGCTAATTCAGATTGAAAAAGAAAACTACAAGAAAAATAGTGAGTGGAGGTTCGAATTTGATGGAACGTTAATTGACAATTTAGTAAATACTGCTAACAGGATTAAACTTGTAAGGAAC
Source organism: Arenaria interpres (assembly GCA_013399435.1). NCBI lineage: Eukaryota > Metazoa > Chordata > Aves > Charadriiformes > Scolopacidae > Arenaria > Arenaria interpres. The sequence continues at coordinate 4,914 of VXAK01019514.1, read as the reverse complement.
TTTTCAAGGTGAGTGTGATGTCAGCAGCCTGGTTAGCAATTTAACCTGGTTTAACCTCTCTTTTGAAATATTTTGTGAAGCAGATGGCAATTTGAGCTTATAGTTTAATTCCACAGTGAATTACCAGTAGAAAATTTGCAATGCTGAAAACTTGCTTATAAAATCAGTTAAATGATTTATCATTTTATTCTATTGGAATTTAACAGTATATCTTTCTGTCCTTGTTTATTTCTGTAGACGTTTGTGAATGATGTGAGGATTCCAGAACAGACATACATCACTCTGAAGTTGGAAGATAAATTGAGATTCGGATATGATATCCTTGTCATAAAAATGCACAATGCCCTGACAAACTTTTCTTGCTAGAAGTATGGTTGTGTTAAATGAAGCAACTTTGCTTCGTTTAAAAGCAACTTTGAAATATTTATTTCACCCGGTAGTACAAAAATGCCTACACTAGGGAAAATTGCGAGATTTAGAATACTGTATTTTGGTCAGAACTATTGATAAAGTATATTTCATTGTTTCTCACTGCAAGAAACCTCAACTTCCAGTTACTACTTAAAACCTAATCTGCAACTTCTGTTTCACAAAGTAATGTTTCATTTCTTTGAGCCAACTACACAAATATTTGTGTCATATGAGACTGTATACAAGTAGAGAAGATTACAAGTAATTACGCAGCAAACTGCTAAATAAAAAAAAAGAGAACTTATATTATTACAACAGTAAGGTATCTACTCAATGTTCTATTTACAAATAGTAAATAATTGTAGAGTTGCTTTGATGAATATGATTGTACGTGCTGGTCCTAGAAGTGACGTATTTGTAGAACAAGTGTCAACACTCCAATTAACAATAGGTTGCAGAACTGTTGCTTTTCTGTGAAATCCTCTTGTGAATTGAGAAACCCTTCCATTATTTTCCTTAGCATTTCTTACATACTAATCTTTTTACTGTCGTCAGGGGAGAGATGAGAGTCCCTGAAGAAGCACTAAAGGTAACAGTGTGCAGTTCCTAGATGTTTTTTCGTCATTTTGTATTGGTAACATTGGGTTTTTTGCATTCTTTGAGGTTTTTTTTTTCTCTATTTAATGTCACGTAGCATGAAAAATTCACAAGCCAACTCCAATTATCCCAAAAATCTTCAGAGGCAGAAGGGTCGAAGCAAACCAGCTCCAAAAGCTCAGAGTCCAAGGTAGCAGACTCCACAGCTGAAGTGCACCACAAAACTACAGAAGCACTGAAATCTGAAGAGAAATCAATGGGTAAGATTCATTTTTGCTGCAGAAGCACACAAACTTGGAAAGAATATTTATTTGCCTTGCTAGGAAGCTTGTGAAGGTCTGTAGATAGATGTTAAAACTCCATATATGTGAAATTTTAAACATAATTTAATCAATAACTTTCAGAATTGAATTTCTGCCTTTTCTACTGTAGTATCCACAGGTACAGAAATTCTATTCTTCCAAGAGATCAGGTCAAAACATCCAATCAATTTATAAAGGTAGAAATCTTAAGTATATCAGTGCATTTTTACTAATCTTTATGTTTAAATGTGTTTAATCTTTAAATGTGTTTATGCTTCCTATATAAGTAATAGCATTTTCAATTGTACTGTAATTTAAGTATTACCTTTAAAAAAAAATAATTAAAAATGGTTGTGCTCAGTAAAGTCTTACACAAGGTAACTTTCAGCACTCTGTAGTAACTGTCAGCAATTTGGAACCTTGGCAACATTGCAAAATTTGATCAGTTTTTCATGCAGTGAGTTCAGGTTTCATTGAAAGGTCATTGTGGGTAAAAGTAGGGATCTTCTCACAGAAATAACAGTGGACAGCTTTTAGGAATGTACTGCTGTGCTGATGACTTCAAAGTGAAAGCAGAAAATAATGTCTACAGATATATTAGGGTAACAATAAGATATGTCGGCTGCCTTTGCATAAACATTTGTGCCAGGAGTTTTGATCAGGTCATTAGTAAGCTTTTATATTTAGAACCCAGATCAGTTATCCAGCCTCCAAGTTTGTTTTGTATTTAGGCAAATGCATGCAACCAATTCACGTCAGCTTCCAGGAGATACGATCCAAGCAAATTACTCTCTCTTCATGTTATTTTAACCTAAATACCACAACTGAACAGAAGAGTGATTTCCTCTGCTTTGGGCTGATTTCATAGATCTTTCTGCCATGCCTCGTGGGACACCTTTGTATGGACAGCCAGCCTGGTGGGGTGATGATGAAGCTGATGAAAAAAGTGGTTCTAAGCCAGATAGCAAGCATGAAGAAAAAATGCATGACACAGGGGCTTCAGGTAAGTCAGTTGTCTTATTTTTGTGGGGTTTTTGCTCTTTACTAAAGTGCATATATTCTTAACTAGCGAACTAAACAGATATTAATGTTTGGAAGTTTCATAGACAGTTTGCATAGATGAAAGCCTATTAAAATTAAGTTAATTTAAAAAATTTATTCGGTGAGAAACAGTCCATTTCCAGAGACCTATTTCATGTATAATGTATCGGTTTTCTAGTATATAATACAATTTGTTATCAATAAATATAACAAATAGCGTTACCTGAATCAGTGTGTCTTATTTATCAATTTAATTCCTATCTGTCATTTTATATGCTCTAAATTAGAGATTGCATAGGGATATTTTATCAGAATAATTCATGAAAATAAATGGTGCTATATTATTTTTGTATTTGACTTTTAGCTATATAAGGTGATCTATGCTAACAGTCTCTCCTGTAATTCAATAATGTTGCATTAGTGGGAATTGCCTTTTATAGTTCTTGCAGTAAGGATTCGCATAGTCTAAGTTAAACTGATAATGTCTGTTTCCCCATAACATAGATTTATTTTTTTTAATTTAGCTTGTCTGTACACAGTATGTATTGCTGAAACTTAAATCTCAATATCTATAATTAGGTTTCTAAGTCTATCCATCAGGCATATAAATAAAGCGATTGCTATTCTAATAAAGATAATGACTTTAAAACTTACTCAAGTTAGGACAAAATCCAACCGTGTCTGTTTAGCTGTTCAGACACACATTTAAGGCCCAGCAGTTTTAAGTTTGCAGATTTTTAAAGTACTTTAGGTGAGGTGGGAATTTCTTGCCTCCTGCAATAGTAATTGCCTTGTTTGTCATGAATCCTATTTTGCAGTACTTGGAATAAACTCTAAAAACATGTAAAATAAAACTAACAGCTCAATGTAATAAAGTCAACATCTTTGGAGTTAACTTTTTGTAATAGCCTTTAATGACCTTTTTCATATTAGTCTAAAGCTGTCACAACTAAGACAGTAAAGTCAGTCTCCTAAGATTTGGAGTACTAGAAAGAAACTAGGTGAAAACACTTAAATTACTGACGAGTGTTGTGCAACTTAACTTTGTTGTGTATAAAAGAACTGTGTCATAATGCAGTATAGTTATAAAACACTTTCTTATTCGGTTGGTTTTTATGTTAAAAACGTCTCTACCATACATGGCATGAGTAGAGTATGCTATTGTGTGCTCCTGTGGAGGCTTTAAAAACATGTTTAATATCCTACAGTAGTAATCTGTAATCTATAACTCTGCAGTTCAAATGTTGTCCAGAAATATGGTCTTCAAAGACTTTTAGGCATTCATAAGGAATACAAATTTTCTTGCTAGTGACAGTAATAATGAGAGACAATGACTTATCTGGTGTTCCACTTTGATTTTTCACAACAAAACGGAAAATCATGTATGTAGTCAGTTACAAAGAAAAAGAATTAAGTCCTTGCCTTCAAGTCATGCCATCGATAGACTTGCTAGCCACATGACTCTCCTTGCTTTCCAGATTACAGAAAGTATTAACTATTGGCTATGAAACCTGTGGCTGTATCTTGCTGTATGTGCCAAAACAGGGGTGGTAATGTCTCTAGTATCTGGGTTTTTATTGCTTAAATGCCAGTGTCTGCAGCAAACTAATATAACAAAAGTGTGAATTCATCAAGCTTTCTATACTCACATGTATCTATCTACATTGTTTTAATTTAAAAAATATGCATGTTATTTGCCCTCATTATATATAGGAGTATTAAAAAGTAATATCCTGAAGTCTGTGATCTTGGCGCCATGCCGTTAACAAGGTATGATACAAGATTCCAGCTTCTGTTTAGTAGTATGCTTATTCTTATTTTTTCATAATTTTAAATTGATTTTCAAAAGCAATATTGCATCAAGTGGTTTACATACTCTTGTATTTATTTTACCAAGAGATTTTTCAGAATGTGATCTATCAGTGCTTCTGTCTTAGTTCCTGACTTCAGCATAGAAGAAGGTTCAAACTTCCCCTCAAACTAATCAAGGAGGTGCAGTCTGTTTCATTAGTAGATGAAAACAAATTTGTTCTAGATGGACCATCAGTGATGGGGATATTTTGATATGCTTTGCCTCAGTGAAGTCATCATAAGGTAAATGATGAATAGAGAAGATGGACTAATATTTCCTACAGTGTTCAACTGATTTTGTTTTTGTTTTCCATATATATACACTATATAGAAAAATAAAACTTGGGCATGGAGTCTTCCTGGCAAATACATTTCTTTTCTTTAAAATGTACAATGTGTTAGAAATCTTCTTTGTTTATGTTGTTGTTGTTTAATCATGAATTTCTCCCCGACAAATAGAATTAATCTAAGTAGAGTTTAGGAATAGGTTCTATTTCCTCAAACTGTAAGACTAATACATCTGCAAGAATGGAATTCAGTTTAAATAAGCACATACTAAACAAAAGTTTATGTGAAATATTATGGGAAGGCACTGCTGGGAAAAAACCCCAAAACCTAACATTTTTGCAAAACAATTTAATTTGGGAGGATGTGGAACTAAAATCCCATATGTAGACAAGTATTTTATTTATCTTGATCACTAAATCTCTGT
>VXAK01019513.1:650-15298 GCA_013399435.1 Arenaria interpres | reverse complement strand
CGGGGCAGCCTCTACCACGCACCGCGACCGGGAGCGGCGGCGGGCCCCGGCTTCTCCGCGGGCCGAGGAGGCCCTTCGCCGGCTGCTCCGCACAATGCCAGAGCTGGCGGGCGGTGCCATCTCCTGCCCCGCATTCCCGGGGCTTTGGCGGCCCTCGTTCGTGCTGTAACGCGTAAGCTTTTTTTTTTTTTTTTATCTCGCGGACTTCCAGCTCTTTTTATCTGGAAATCGCCCCTCACGCGTTTTATCTTGCAACCCAGAAATAAGGCTGGGTTGCTATCTCTGCACGGAACAAGGGACTGAAAGAAAAGTACTGCAGCTGCTGCAATCCGTAGGTAGGGCCTGAAGGCAATTTCCACACCTTCACCTCTGACAGCCGTTGTCCCAGGGCTCTTTCCACTCCTGAGAGGAGCTTGCTGTCTGTAGTAACAGAGGTGAAGGGACTAAGCTCTTAGTCTTGGCTTAGGGCTGCCTGGCAGACAAGGACCAGGGGGTGTTGGTCGACTGTTGGCTGAGTATGAGCCAGCAGTGTGCCCAGGTGGCCAAAAAGGCCAACAGCATCTTGGCCTGTATCAGGAACAGTGTGGTAAGTAGGACTCACCACAGTAGGGGGTGATCGCCCCCCTGTACTTGGCACTGGTGAAGCCCTCAAAGACATTGAGGTGCTGGAGTGGGTCCAGAGAAGGGCAGTGAAGCTGGTGAGGGGTCTGGAGAAGAAGTCTTACAAGGAGAGGCTGAGGGTGCTGGGGTTGTTCAGCCTGGAGAAAAGGAGGCTTAGGGGAGACCTTATTGCTCTCTACAACTACCTGAAGGGACGTTGTAAAGAGGCAGGGGTCGGTCTCTTCTCCCAAGTCACAGGGAACAGGAGAAGAGGAAATGGCCTCAAGTTGCACCAGGGGAGGTTCAGACTGGATATTAGGAAATTAGCGTTATTAAGCATTGGAATGGGCTGCCCAGGGAAGTGGTTGAGGCACCGTCCCTGAAGGTATTTAAAAGACAGGTTGACATAGTGCTTAGTGACATGGCTTAGTTAGGTTGATGGTGGGACTAGATTATCTTAAAGGTCCCTTCCAACCTAGACAATTCTATGGTTCTATGACATTGTATGGTGTCACCTGTGTGCTGCAGTTAGTAAGCTTTATGATGGTCTTGTGTATGTGGTGGTCGTCGTGTGACACTGCAAGAGCTCTTGAGACAATACCAAATATTCTGTATCCCAGTGTGAAAAAGCCAACCATCCTGAGTTGGCAGAGGTATGCAATTCATGTGAAGTGTAGGTGATGGGGGCTGGAGATGGGTTTTAACAGAGCTGATCTAATGCTTCCCCCAAAGGGAGTGTGATATTCAAAGTGAAACATAAAAACCTGCTAAGATACAGTCGAATGCAGTGGTAAATACGTGACCATTATAGTGACAAAAGAGGGGAAGAAATAAATTAAAGGAGGGGTTTAAACTAGGATGGGATTACGTTATAGTCATGCTTAAGACTGAGGAACTACTCAATGTTATTTACTGCACTGTTCACAGCAGCTGCCTGATGTAACCGTTACAGTAAGAAGACACCAGACGAGGCAGCAAAGGTGACGGGATGCAGATGAAATCTTCATGTTCAAAAGTGATGAGACACTTTGTAACAGGAGGAAGGATTTGAAGAAGAGGATTTGACAGGTTAGCTGCTGGTATGTAGGGGAGGAGAAGCAATTTATTGCTTGTGGAAATCAGGATTGGGAGAAGACAGCAAGGAGGGTGAGAAGCTGCTAGAACTTGTAGCATTGTGCATTCTGTTGAGAAGTGCATCTTTATTTTTTTAATAACATTTTTGTAAATATTGAATTATTTTTAACATGTCCTACTTATTGTTTATGCCTTTCCTCCTCCCCCTTCCCCCTCCCCCTTTCCCTCCCCCAGTATCTTGTCACTACCTTCTTTATGTTTGTGGCATAAACACGTGCTGTAAATACATGAGACATGAAGCAGTGATTTTTTCAGCATTTTTTGGATCACTAAGGGAACTGAAGTAAATTCTGCTGCTCTCAGAGCAGATTAGAAAAGTTATGATCACTGTGGGCCTGAACTGATAGGTGACAGTAGGCTGGGATGAAAAGAAGAATTCCAGCTTTGGGAAGGAGTAGACCCAGAACTTGCCTCCACTGTGAATAGAAGAAAGTTAAATCAATAGGTTACAAAAATGTAGACTATGGAAAATTGTCTCAGGAATTTCAGTTCTCATAGTGGGATGCTAGAAGTTTAAGTCACACAACATATGTTTTTCATAATTGTGAAATGAGTTATTAATTCTGGGAAAGGGAAGGTGTTAAGCTGTTGTATCTTGGATCTAGCAGTTGTATGTTAGTCAATCCATGTCCGTGTATGCTTAGGCATGCATATGTTAGCATATTTTCTCTACTCTGAAGTTGAAACTTCATGCTATATAGCGATTATACTGAAAGTCAGTTTACCATGTAATTTTCATTCCATCGTTCAGAATCTCTGGTTCTACAGGCTACTGCGTAAATGTATTTCACTGATTTTTCGTATGTTTTGAGTTAGTTTGTAAAAAAAAACAAAACCAAAAAAACCCGAACCCCTCACAGAATTACAAAAAATACATTGGTGCAATTATACTGATAAAAGTATTTCACAGAACAAAAATGAATATCACTAAATGCAGAAATCCATTTGTTGATACATCTTTCCTCTTCCCTCTCAATACACATAGAGCCAGTAGCTGGTGCATAATTAAACATAACACTCTAGATTGTATTAACCCCTATTTTATAGGTTGTTGGATGGTTTTTTTTATTTTAGTCTCCAGGACTAGCCTAATGTCTTTCCTAATAAGTTACATTATTTGGAGCCTCTACAGGTAAGGGAATTAGCAGCACATCCAGTCTAAAACATAGATATTTTTATGCTAACATATCTTTAGGTCATTCTAGCTTAAAATATAAATGTTGCATGAGCATCAAGTTCCACTAAGTCACTAGCACGGTCTCTGATATAGAACACTAATTACATTACAATGGAGAAACACACAATTCCTTCTGTGTTGCAGTTCCACGAAAGGGCTAAGTATTGAACAAGTTCAATAGTACGAGATTTACAAAGTGGTTTTGTTAAATATGTGCAAACCCCATGTGGATATTTCTCTTAATCACTTTCATAGCAACTTATTTTAGTTAGAAAAATATAGGAAATTTCACATACAGTTGAAAATTTATTTTAGTGGAAAATACTTTGTGAATGTGTATGTACATGAGGCCTGTATTTTGCCAAAAAACATGACCAAATGAACATGAACAAACACGAACAGTTGTTGAGCCGTGGATGTAATACATGCTTCTTAACTTCACAGATGCATTTTCTCCCAACTAGTCATGTTCCCAATTTTTCAGAAATATGACAAACTTCTAATACGTGAAATGAAGTACTTAAGTAAAAAGAGGGGTAAGCATAAATGTTATTAGGACCTAAAATATTCACTTCCTTAGCCTGGAGAAATAAGAAAATTTGAGGCTTCAATAAGAAAAATTGACGCTTCTCCAGCTAGTGAATATTTGATTATCAGATAGAGAATGCAGAACCATTTTCACTACCAAACATAAAATGCAATTTACGTCGCAACTCTGTATATAGAAGGCACCCCTCTTCCCAATTTCACCTGTCTTATCAGCAGCAGCACTTCATATTCAAGAATCTAAAGTTTTCACGTATGCTGTTAGCATTCACATTGAGCTCTTACAGCCTGCATGTAAGACAAGTCGAAGAGAACAGCAATATTTGTTAGGTCATTCAAGCAAGGTGATGATGTGTAGCATAACTAGTAAGCTTTATTTATTGACATGTTAGTATATTAACTATGCTGTTGATGATTTGACATTATTCTGGTGCATATTCAAATTATAATACACATAAAGAGATTAGTGTCATTTTTTGGCAGAACAGTTGCAGAAAAAGCAGGATGATTCTGAACAGCCTGTCTTGGGTTATATTCCTAGCATATTCTGTGCATAACTGTCTTCTGAAACTGCAGCACATTCAGTGACTCATCTTCATCACTAGAAGAGATACAGTTAGTTGGATAAGGACTTTTGCTTTTCCCTTAATATTTTTATTTATGCCGTTATTTGGTAGCAGTATTTATTCTATTAGTATACTTTAAAACCACAAAAGTTCAGGAAATAACCCTTGCCGACTAATCTCGTTTGCTATCACTTGAACAGAAAGGCAGTTATTGCAAAATCATAACACTTCACTGTTCAAACAGACAGGATTTTTATGACTCTCCAACTGAATTTTGCTCCTGCCACTTATTACAGAACGTTACCTTTAAGAGAGACTTGCAGCTGGTATTGATGACAGGTAACAAGACATTTGTCACCTCTCCTCTTGAGGAACAACTATCCAGGTGCAAACATAAGTTACCAGATGCTCATTGCAAGGGAAAAAAAAAAAAATGCAACCGTTACTTGTTTGTGAACAAAAGTGCTCCTGCTTTGGTTTTGCATACATGAAGTTTCAAACAGGGATCAGAATCAGTCAGTTAATTCACCTCAGAGATGGCAATTTCCAGAGGCTATACTGGGAAGTACATATTCACTGGTAGGATGTGGGGAAATTTTGGCAGAAATACTTAAGTTAGGAGCTGCAGAAATCAGTAAATTGGAAATTGTCCCCCACTTGCGTTAAGATTTAAATTAGCTTGCACCTGGGCAGGTGATACTATTAAGAGGCCCAGAATGTGCTTCTTCCATGCAGCCTTCCCTATCATTCTTTGAACATTTGTTATCTCCTCAGTTGTGCTCTTTCTTTATGAGGACACATTCAAAATAAAAGTAAAGGAAATGCCTAACAGGACTAACAGATGCGTTCAGCAGTATGCTTCCTCACTTTTGCAGTTTTAAACAACTACACTGCTTCTCATGGATAGCAAAGGCAGCCAACATTTGTGCTATCAGTATCAACTTGTGCATGGCTTTTTTTTTTTTTTCTTTATTAATATAACAGTTGTAAACATTGCTAGAAAAGAAGTCTTAAGGATTAAGTGGCAATAATAGCTGCCATTAAGAATATTCCTGACTAGAATGTGTCTGAGAGGGCAAATGTGAGTGTTCATATGACAACAGTTGAATATCTTGTTCTGTTCAAGAAGCTAGGGCTGTTTTACTGGATCTCAGTTTTCAGGAGAGCGTGAAAGGACAATGCTCAGCTCAACTCTTACTTCTGTGGTGAATCACAGCTATTTGGTGACAATAGCTTATTTCCTAGATAGCTCTGCAATATAAAACTGTAAGATGACTGAACTTACATAATTTTATGCACGGACTATGCCTTCATTAGAACTAACTATAAGACATGGATAATTTTTCACCTTATTTGAACTACCACTCTGATCTAGAGCCAGCAAGTAACTGTGCAGTAACCAAAAGCTGTAGCTTAGAAGTGACTAAACAGTAAATGCTGCAACCTTGTTAAATCATGAAAAATTTATTTTCATTACATATACATGAAGGTAAAAGATTTCAGTCAATAGTGTTTTGAACAAGCATTTCTGACACAAACCTGTTAGTGTAGCTAGGCTGAAACTTAATGTAAAGTTAGTGTTTTGCTTTTATTTAGTAATTCATTTCTAGTGTGTATATACAGAATTCATTTTCCTGTTAGAATACCAGAGACAGTAATATTGCAACATTTACATTCCTCATATAAAATGGTGTAATGTACATTTTCAGCTTGGTGTAGATATATAAATATGTACAAAATAAACATTATCATAATTAACATATTCAGACCAGGTATTATTTAGCAACACCAAAAGCAGATGCACATAGATTTAAGTGAAAACGGTGAAAAAACACCTTTACAACATTAGTGACCATTATTTGCATATATGAAGTAGTACAGATAAAGGCTCTTCTTTCAAGCCTTCTGTGGGCATCCAATAACTTTAGTAAAACCAAAAGTAATCGAGAAGTATAAGATAGTTTTATATATATATACGTGTCATGATCAGATGGTTTACTAGGGTCCATCTTGATCACAAATGGATAACAATGTAAAACATACACATTTGTTCAGAGCATAAAATATTGCACAAGAGCAATTTCTTTTGAGGAAAATAATTCCTGTGTTTGTGAACAGCAAAAATGGTTCTTAGGCATTAAAGAAATGATATATTTGCAGTTTCTAAACCAAGGAACATTCAGTAATACTGTCAGAACTGTCATCCATCAGCTTCTTCCCAGCCTGTTTTATGGCAATGGCATGTCATTAGCAAGATTTGGCAAAGAGAGAAGGCAGATAGACAGTACATGTATATATTTATCACAGGCCAGACCAGATCCAATAGTTACCTAAACCAACTGCTGGATAGTTTCAGTTATCTGACAATTTCACCCTTAAAGAAATATGAAAGTCTTCAACGCTAGTCACAGTGATAATCACACAGTAGTAGAGTAAGATTCCATTCTTCTCTGCTTGGAAACCATCTTGTCTGAATTCTCAGTCTGAAGGGCACTCTCCTCAGTATCACTGTCACTGCTGTCTACAACTGCATGATCCAAAGCCAGCTGACCAGTCCTCCTGTGTAGATGAAAGTTCACCCCACTCTCCTGTATGGAGTTAGTTATAAAATCTTCATCAGAAGAATGAAATGATTCATCATCTCCTGTGAAATGGTTGACAATGTGTATCCCATCAAAAGTGGGTTGGTCTGAGAAGTCTCTCTGGCCTTTTAGACATTTGATCTGTTAGAAAAAGCAGAAATTAACAGTTAACCAGAGCCAAAGAGTCCAAACCAAAAAACCCAAACAAAAACCAAACCCAAAACCACCCCAAAAGAAACCCACCACGTTTCCAAGAAACGTCTAATTGAACTCTTACTGGATTAAATTAAATGCTAGATCTAGAAGTAGTATATTTGATGATCACTTTAAAACTCAGATGAAATCAGAGTGACTTCACACTTCCAGGTGCCCAAGCAGAGACCTTGAAAGAACGTCTTAAATAGTACTTGGAATTTTCCAAAATTCTCCTTCCTCCTCCAGAGTATTTCAGTTTTCAGGCTTAATAATCAAGGCATCTAGAATCACTAATGACAGATTCCTCCAGGCTATTTACTGCATCTTAATATCCCCATCAGGATGGTTTATAGTTAGTTTTCTAGACTGACCTATTTGTTTTGATGGCACTTTTGTCCTTCCCATCTTAACTTTTACAGCTCCATTCTTTCCCTTATCACTTGAGCAAAGCCCTCTCCCAGTCACAAAGAGCAGGGTCCCAAGTGAATATTGTCAGCTTCACCCAGTCACAGAAAGAAAACAAACAAATCAGAAAATGTGCTTAGTTCTACCTGTCCTGCAAGATGAAGTGTCTTTTCATTATCTAGTTCAGACCCAATGAGATTTCAGATCAAGAAGTATGAGAGAAACTTCTCTTTGTATGGCATAAATAGATTGTAATTTCAATTTTAAAAGAATATCAACCAGGACAAAAATTATTGTTAGACCACAGACCGATAATTGTAACATTTTATTTCAAAATATGCTGGGGAGTATTACAACTATTACAACCATGCATTCAAGCTATTAGAAAGTAAAACCTAAAGCTCTGAAGTCTGGCAAATTCCCTGTTAATTTAGCAAAAATAATTGCAACTCATGGAAGTAATTCCTGGGGTTATTTTTTCTGGAATTTCATTTTTGTTAGCTTTTAGTAGCAACTACCTCAGGGTCAGTTTGACAGTCTATGACTACTAAGATAAAAAATCCTAAGGATTCAATAAACAATTAAAAATATATTACAGAAACTTCCTAATGTCACTCTGGAATCTTAAAAAGGAAGATGCACCAAGTGCTATTTTGTAAGTGACTTTTCACAGTATCAGAGACCTGAAAAACAGAAAGAAGAAAAAGCCTGAAGAGCTTCTTTACACAAATCTACTTTATGTTTCAGAAATCTGCAGCAATATTCACTTTGATAAATAAAAGGTGCGTGTAGGTCCTTGCTACTGACACCAATAGAAGATTTTACCTGTCCATTTGGGGGAAGAAGGAATCTCTGTACTTACCATGGGCTTGTGCAAAACATGAGAATAAAAAAAAGGAGTTGAAAAAAGATCACAAGAGTCATAATCACGCTAGAAGCCATCAAATCAGATGTTAACAGCATGTAAAAGCTCCAGCTTTTAATGTATATCAAAACATCCCTGTTAGGAACATGGGTACATGCTGTAGATCTAAATCTTGGTGTAATTACATGTACTAATGTTAATTTTTTGCATTTTCTTCACATACAGATAGGCTGCAGTTGTTTCATAAGGAACTTGCTTGTGTAATGGCAAGCAAAACAGAAGGTTCCACACTTGTACAGCAAATTTATGATGCAAGCAAAATCAGCGTATGCCAAATATTAGGTACTAGACAGAACATGTATCTAGAATAAGTACTTTTTACTAGCTTATATGCCTAGATACAGAAAACCTGATACAGAGGTTCTTGTGTTATTTAGAAATATTATCCCTAAAAGTATCCTGCAATACGATCAGATTAGCTACCACATGAAGTTTCCAAAACAGCTATCAATTTTAGTCACTGAGAAAATAAAAACACAGAAAAACAAAATGAAACCCAACAATTTCTCTCCACCCTCACCACAGAAAAAAAAGCTCTGCTGTACAAGTGACTACGAATTTCATATTAGAGTAAGAAATTATATGCTTTTAGGTCTGCACAGCTAAGCCATTGGTTCACCTGAAATTACAAAACTGATATTCAATGTTAGTTGTTTTGAACATTCAGAAAGCCAAGCCAATGACCTCAGCTGTTTTCCTGAAGACTTTAACACGATACCTTTAGATGAATATATTTAGGTAACATGACAAAATCATGGTTTTAGGCAGTTGCCTTTCCAAACACCAAATGAGAATCTGTGGAAAATGCTGTTGGTGAAAAAAATCATGAATAGACACAGCCTTTGCCAATTCCTAAAGTGAGTCTGGGAAAACAGTGTGTTGTTATCTTTTGTTATTCTAATGAAAAGATGCACAATCTCTGACCTTCCAGAAATAGTGCTTTTGACCTGTGTCTTTACACTTGCTTGCCCGTTTTCTCAAGTACTCCTCACATCCAAGGGGAACCAGACTGCTAGGAAGAAACATGATTGTACCATAGAGAATATAAGCAACAGGTCCTGTCATTGGTCACTTGTTAGACTGCATCTGTCCTATTCTGCACTCTCTACCTCACTCCTTTCTCAGTACAAGACAGTCATGAGTAGATTCAGTGGGGAAGCACCAAGACAGTTAAGAGGTCCATCTTGAAGTAGGAATAAGCTCCTCCATCTTGAAGGAGTTTATGCCTTAAGATAACAGAGAACTAACTGGTTCTTTACTGAAATGCATGGCAGGAGAAGAAAGATTGATCATAACACAAACCACAAGGTTGTGTTTGAATATGAAGGGAAAATAATTGCTACCAGGAATTAGAACAGATTGTTCAGAGACTGTAGATTCTCCATCCTCAGTGAGTTTTAACACCCAACTGACAAAGACCTGAAGAACCTGCTTTGAATTCAGTGTCGATCCTGTTTTGAGCAGGCAGATGGACTAAAGGCCTTCCAGGGTCCTTTCCAATCTGGAAGATAGATCACAATTCAGTGAGATGTGTGAAAAGAATGGCCAGTGGGATGCATATTACTGTTCTTATGACAGCCATTTTGAGTTTGAGAAACTGAAATACTTTGTGCCTGCCAAAATTACTGCTCTTCTTAAAAATGTAAACACTGTCATTTGAACCCAAATGCCTTTACATTGTGTCAGTACATTAATTTACCACAAAACTTAGTCTGCAACAGAATGTTACTTTTATTTGACAATCAGAAATCCATCACTTTAATCTTGAAAATACTTAAACCAAGTTGTTCTTCAACTGAAGGTAGAATCTGATTTGCATATTTTAATTTTTCTAAACATGAGTGTCAATGAAAGCACCTAGTCTTCAAGAATGTAAAAGTATCCAACAGAATAGGTTGGGAAGAGCTCTGCACTACTTTCAGTTTTGTGTAGTTTCAGAGTTGAAGATACTTCAGGGGCGTCTCAGTCTAACATTTGTTCAGGAGCATTTCTGAAAGAGCCTGATTATCTTGCAATTTCTGTTGCAGCAGAAAGGCTTTGTAAGGCTTCTCAAAGCATTTGGAACAGCTCGTAGACAGCATGTGCTCCAATACAAATAGATACCAGTGGCTAATGCCAACTTACTAAAACATAAAGTTTTGTACTCTCACATAACTTGCCAATCTAGCAAAATTTCTCAGAGAAAAAGCAGCACCTTTTTTCAAGATGGAAACATAAGAAGTGTCCTATTGGCTTAGGGCAATTGTACATCAGCCTAATAGTCTGTCTCCAACAGTGACAATAGGACTTTCATGTTGTTTTGTTTTTAAGGGAAAGCATGTGAATTTGACCATTTTTTGCAATTCATTCCCTTCATATTCCCAAGATCCCACTCACTGGTCCAGAAACTGTTGTAGCAGATATGAGAGTGCATCTTTTCCTAGTTGTTTCAGTATCCATTTATAGACCAGTTGTCCATGACTGACGATTGTTTTTTATTTATTTGCTGTCTACCTCCACAGCTTCCTGTGCCAGTAAGTTCCAGAAATTCCTTTATTTGTTTTAAACTAATCTCCTACTTATTTCAGGAATTGCCTCTGAATTCTAGTAATGCAGGAACAAGCGGTGAGAGGCAGCTCCCCAGTCATGATTCGGAAACTTACATCATAATGCCTCGCTCAGCCTTCTCTGTAACACAGATGAGCCTGAAGCCTTTTTAGCCTCTCAAAACCAGGCAGTGCTCAAGACCACTGACCATTTTAGTGGTCTTTAACTTCCCTACAGACCTTTTTTAAACTTTCTACATCCATCTTGAGGTACCAAGACCAGCCCTGCACCAAGGTTTTGTAATAGCAATATAAAACCTGTTATTTTGTTTTTAAAATACTTCCTATTGATGCCCAACATTGTCTTGTCTGTTTTGGCTGCTGCTGTACACTGAGCCAATGATGTCAGAGGACTCTCAGCAACAATTCTAAAATACCTTGCCTGATTTGTAACTACCAGTTCCGTGTTTGCCATTGTGTAGGTATGGCTTAGATTTTGCAAGTGATGAATTATCTTATTAATACTGAAGCTCATCTGTCACCTTTTTAAGAGAGATTTCTTGAGATTCTTGCCATCAGTGTTTTATTTGAACATAGAAAAAAGTTTCAAGTAGGAAGTAAAGCATTACACCAGATCTTGTCATTCATGTAGCTGAGCGTATCAAGATAATGGGAAATCCAGCTAAGGACTTGGGAGGGGAGGGAAAGTTTGGTGGAACCCGAACACCACACTATGAATAACTCCCCCCAAACCCTAGTTCTACTCTGTCCTTATTCCACCTGAAGGAAGAAGCCCCTTTTCTTGCAGTAATGTTGAGCAGAGTATATTTATATCCCAGGGCCTGTGAATTCTGTGGCTCTTTTGTACAAAGAGCCAACATTGGTTAATTACTCTCAGTTTTGGGTTTGGCCCTCCTTCACGTGAAGGGAATCAGACCTCTGTCACCCCAACAAGTGACACTGAGGTGAACCTTGGCTTTTTTCTTACTGCTTCAGTTTTGCAAGAATCTCAATCTGATCACATCTGTTAAAAAACCAGGCCTGGTAAACCCACATGTTTTGCTTTTAATTCTCAAAACCAGGTCATATTGTCTAGGTGACTGCAGCTTCAACCCAGTTTTCACTGCAGCATGTTCATATGATCTTTAGGACATTTCAAAGAGTTAATAACATTATGTGACCAAAACCTATGTCATCGTTATCCCTTCAAAAGCCAGCTGAATCAAGAACAGAATCTTGAAGTTTCCATTTATACAGCTTCTTGTACATAATGAGTTCAGCATTTTAAAGACAAACTGTATGTCCTAATGGTCACTTTATTTTTACATACTCTTAACAGGTAACAGTGTACTTTCACAAGCTCAGTAGAGCTGAAGAAAGGCTAACAATCAGATCCTAGAACCTCAGAATAAACTTTCTTACCTGATGCTGACTGCCTCATCAAGCCAGGCATGAAGGGAGAGACAGTAAAAAGAAATTTAGAAGTTATAGTACAATTCAAAAGTTCTTCCATATTAAATCATAGAATCATAGAACAATTTGAAGGGTGCTAGTCAGTTGCAAGCAAGTTATATTTCTAAGCCCCTTTGTTTTTTAAAATAGAGAACATATATAAGTTTTCCAAGTGGGACTTTATGAAAGAGTTCTACTTGAGCTCTGGGAGACATTTTTATGTTGTAACCTGGGAGGTGTTTATAAAGCTAGGAATTCAGTGGTGGAAAGAAGTCAAACTAAAAAGTTACTTTCTACTCCCTTTAAAAGGCTTCAGTAACTAAGTCCTGAAATTTACTCAATTCTGATGTAGTAAAGAAGAATTTTAACAAAGCTTGCCAATAAACAATCTACTCACAGTAAGATAAGCAAACAATACACAAGTGAGATCAGAATATGATAAAAATATGAGCACTGTCTTGGGTGAATGAAATTGGTTTTGGCAGAAAGCAGTATGTTAAATGTAAAGAATAAACATACTGAGTTTTCAATGCTTTTACTTACAGCAAGAGGAATCTAAAAATCAGAGTTCCCTCTTTATTTGTCTCCACCTTAGTAACAGTAGGAAGTCTTAGTAAGATTTCCTGCTTAAAAACCAAACATGATTCAAAGGAAAACTAGAATGTTGCTGAAAGTATGATCTAACCACTTTTAGCTGAAGAGAAACAAGTCATAAGCATTTTCAAATACCTCTCATGTTATTCAGAAAAACCATTGTCAACATGGAAAGAGAGATTTAAAAGTCACAATCTAGTTACAAGCCAATTAAAAGTATCAGTTATGATCTACAAAATTGTAATCACATTTAACATGAATAAAAACAATTTAAGTTCTTAAAATTTTCTAGGACTAACGATCCACAGCATCTAATGGGATCCCTTGTAATACTCAGCAGTTGACTACTACTTACTGCTGACCCTCTCCCACTGTGATGAGATCACTCCAGTTTAAGACATATGGTACCGCTTCTTTAAGAAAACTCCCAGTAACTTCTTTTGGAAAAGTGCTTATCTCAGAAAATTAAGCAGCTGCAGTATCTCAGACTGAATTAATCGAAAATACATTGCCATTTGGGAGACAAATACCAGGTCAAATATTTAAGTCCAGTAGGTACCACAATGCAGAAGTGTTTCTGCACACACACACACAAAGAGTGAACAATGTTAAGGCTGCAGACCTTTTCATGCTACTTTTTCACATCCATGAACACAAGCAACTCCTTAAATATCTTAAGCTCTCTGAAGCCCATTTTTAAATATACGGTTATACTTCCACAGTGAGCATATTCATACTGAAACCATCACAACATGAACAGTGCGCAAATGGAGACATGAGCCAAACGAATAGTTGCAGAAACTAATATTAGCAATCCATCATCTAAACCAATTGTTAGTGAGTTTAATGGCTGTACAGCTACAATGCAAATAGGGTTTCTAAACTTCCCCAACAAAAGCAGCTTCCTTATATGAAAGGGACTGCTAGGCATGCATTGTGACAGGCTGTATCAGAGCATTTTAATGAAAGCCATTGCTTATTCATCTTTGAAAGGTCTGAGATTTGAAAAAAGCTTAAGTATGGTTTAATATGCCCTGCAAGAAAAGTTTAATGCAAAACCAAACATTCTTAATTTTCCTCAAGCATGAGACAGTTTTTACCTAAACATGTAGATCGTGTGCAACAGATAGTCTTTTGAGAGCTCCCTCACAACTTGTATAGCTCTCAAGATTACGTGTAAAATAAGTCAACAATACATATTGCACATAATATGACAGCATTCTTTGTTTCAAAATGGTGACACATTCCCTAACAAATTTAAAATTAAATTTGAAGATATACTAAATTAGAAATATGTTATCATTATAACTGTATTAGGACAAAGCTCAAAGTTGTGGCTTTTATTTCAGTGTCAGTGAATTTCCTGTTTCACTTCAGTTAACATTAAGGTTCTTTTTCTACAGCCATAGCTATAAATGCAGCCATAATTATGGTTATTAACTTGTAAGTAACAGCCATGAGCAATGCCAGACAAGGGTCATTCTTGGAAATTACTTATGATTCAAGACGCCCAAACCAACCAGATGCTGAATCCAGGAATTCCCATTTACTTTGCTTGCTCCCATTACCCAATCACTGTTGTGCCTCCTGAGGAAGGGGCCCTAATATGAAAGAATTCTGTTTGAAAGAATACAGTTATAGGCAGATGGGAAAGGGATCTGCAACATCAGAGGTATTCTTAGTAGAGAAATTCAGGAAATAGGTTACATCTTCATTTATTGATTTCACACAGTTGTCTTTTTTTCCCCCTTTTAAATTTAAAATATTAAGATTAAAACTCTTCCAAAACAACTTTGAGTCTTCTTAGATTTCCTACAGATGATCTGCTTCAGCTTGATATCTAATTTTGAAATTGATACAATAGACCATTCTCAAATAGGAAATGTTATTATGCTGTTCTCTTTACTGCTCCTTTGAGATTTAATTTTGTGTCAAAATTTTAAAAAT
>VXAK01019512.1:1433-17226 GCA_013399435.1 Arenaria interpres | reverse complement strand
ATTTTTAACAAAAATTCTTTCCTTAGCTTACCTTACCCTTAGCTACAGTTATACAAGATTATGCCTTCTCTCTCTCCCGAGTTATATGGCTCTCTTTTTACTAATATTTTAACTTCTGAATAAGCACTCAAAATAATACTTTCAAACAGCTGATTTGATAATTGCGTTCCTCCTTACAACACATGTGACATAGATTCAAAAGGAAAGGCGTGCAGAGAAGTCCAGAGCAAACTCAGGTGTTTATCACCAACAAAGTGGTTGTATTCGTCTCCATTTTCAACAGCTGGTAGAAGGCAATGCTTCATACTCACTGCTTAACCCCTTCTTTTGGGCAGGTCCTCCTTTATTCTGCAGTAACAGAGATTTCTAGCCAAAGGCGTTGGGTTTTTTTTGTGATTTTAATAGCGTTTATTCTGACATGAGGTGTGGGGAGTGAGGAATTGTGGAGACATGCTGCTGAGCTAGAGCTCAGCAGGCGTTCTTGCAGTGATGGGAAGGAAGCCTTGAGAACAGTAAACAATGTCCTTGTATGGTAACGTGAAATAGAGAGCAAGCTAACAAAATAGATAACAATACCAAAACAAATAACAATGACTAATTAGCATAGGAGTGTGAACACTTATATGTAGCCAATTGTATTGCTCATAACAGCACATGGACAGGCCCCCACAACCTGTGTAGAGAGCACCACACATGATCAAAAGAGAGAAACTATGTATATTGTAAAAATAAAACATTAAACGTCTTCACTTCATCCCTTGGCAGAGTCCATGCCCTTTGTTGCCGCAATGAGGGAATAAGAAAAGGCTTTATATTATTTTGATTTTTTTTCTGTCGTTTCCTCCTATTTCTTTGCAGCAAGTGGAAAGAAGAAAGACAGCTGGTTATTTTATATGCTAAGATTCTTTTCTACCTTTGCTTCAATAGGAGTTCAGTACAGAGTTTAAGAGCTAACTGACAGATACTTAGTTTTCAAAATGTGAGAAATAGGTTACAAAGATATGGTACAAAGAGAATGTAAAAGAATATTCTTCTTTGTCACTATTTCTGTACTTTTCTAAAGAACATTCTTGACCTATCAAGCATCATTTATCTCACAAGGAGGTCATGCATTGTTAGCCTAATATCACTAATGCACTTTGATAGTATTTTTCTTTTATTGTTCAAAATTGTAGTGAATCCAGTGATTTAATCTAAAATAATGCATTACTGAAGAGATTATTTTTTGAGCAATTACATTTTTTAAAGACTGTGTGTTTCCATGTTATTTCCCATACTACTGAAAAACAATGGTTCATTTTCTGAGTATGTTCTAAACTCTAGGGAAAAAAGTAATATACTGTAACAGAAGGCAAATTTACACATACAAATTTTGTCACTATTTTTAATAGGAGTATTTTCAAAAGTAAAAAAAGGCATTTTTGGCCTTTACTGTCAAAGAATTTTTGCCATGAAATGCAGAAAGACCCCTTTGCGACAAACCTCCTTGCAGGACAGTGTAGAACCCTCCATGCAGTGCATCAGTTGCTACCAGCCAAGGCAGAGTCACTGATCTATCCATCTCTCATTGTCAGGTCTGCTCTGGAGGGACAGCAAGAGAAATTCTTGTCCAGAATTTAATAATCACACTTTTATCTTTTGTCTGTGTCTTTTTCTATTGATATTTTATTGTGAGTTGTTAGAAATGTAAGGAAATGCTCTATTGGTGAATGCGTAGTCCAAATGATTTATGCAAAACCAATCCCTCATTTTTCCTTGTCATTTATCTGTCTTCAAAGAGTGTTTTTAAAATGCCTCCAACCTAGTGTGTGTTTATTTATTTGATTGTTTCTTTGTTTCTTTGTTTCTTTGTTTTCAGGCAGAGTGCAAAAAAATATGTTGAAATAATAGGTGTTTTGATTAGTTGTAAATTCTTACACTCTACCCTTCCCATATGACCAAAAAAACCCACGTGCAATACTCAGTAGCTATGAGTAAAATAATTTCACGTATCTATTTTAGGATACCAATGCAAAATGAAACGCGCAACTTGATTACATGACAGTAGATATCATTCTATGTTGCTGAAATTTTTCTAAAGAGGCATTCAGCTATTAGATCATGCAGGTAATAACAGTATATTTGTTAAAAATGGGGTTATGATTGTGACAATTGTCCAACAGGTAGTCTTTCTGTTATTCTATCTATTTCTGTAGCAGATATTATTTTTTTTTCTGCTCAGGGATTTCATTGCCAAAATTAATCCAAGGGATAGTTTTTACAAAGACAATATTTGAAGGTAATTAAATCACTTTATATCAGTTTAATTTACAAGAAAAAAGGTGCTCTTAAGGATGAAAAATAGGTAGTCTTCTCTTTAATTAAATTGAAATTTGAACAAGCTATATATTATTAAGAAACTGACTGATAACATATTCATTGTTCTGTGAGTGCTTTGCTTTAAACAAAAATAATGAACTAAATTCAACGAAATGAGTAACACATGAAATATTAGTCTATGTGTGTATGCAAAATGGTCTCATTAGACATGCTGTGCAAATCTAAACATTTTATAGTTCAAATTTCTAATTCACGAAAAGTTGATTATGTTCATTCTGAATTATCTTCTAACGGTCCAGACTTTAGGAGGTTTAGATATATAAGGTATACTATGTTTCACCTAAATATTTTGCTTCAGAAATGAATGCAATGGTTTCTTAAGAGAAATTAAAAAAAAAATTAAAAACAAAAAAATCAGTGTTCAAATATTCAGACTATTGAGCAGATCTTAATAAATAACAGGATTAACAAAATGTTATCAGTCTTTCTCAGTCTGTCTTATCATTTCTAATTTTTTTTATTTATTTATGTATCATGACAATTCAGTTTCACACAATAGCCTGAATCTAAGTTGCTGAAGGCAAGTTATTTGATAGCACACTGTTGTGGTAGCATAACTGCACACAATTAAGATGTACAAAATGGTTGTAGGTGGGTTGGTTTGTTTGTTTGTTTGTTTTTGGCTTTTAAATTAACTGTGCAGAATTTACTCTTTTGCTGAGTCATGGCCAATTAAGAGAATCCTTCTAAGAACCTTCATTTTAGAAATACAATACTGTCAAGAAAAGGTGTACTCAATTTCATTTCGAACAAAAAGCAGCTTTCTGTGTCCTGAGCCAACTTTTCCATCTGCTTGCACCTTGAATTAATTCAAAATCCTCTGTTTATGAAAGTGCAAGGTGTTGCTATTGGAAGGGTGGCTTTATAACATATTAATCATTACAAATTCACTGAAGATTTAAGCAAGAAGAAAAGGTTTGCTGGATTGGCAAAATTTCTTCATCATTGTCATCATCATATTTTATAAATTACAAAAGATCTTGATAAACTGCAATTGTAGGGTAAATTATACAGGATGATATAAAGGATGTATATAAGACTTTGCTTCTCATGGGAATATACTAGATAAAAATTGGAAAGGCACTGGTTGTGAAGCAATAGATTGCTTCCTTCAATTACCACTGAGTACATTAATATCCAAAAGGTTACAGTGTTATTTAAATATAATTTGATGAATGCCATACAAACAGGAATTACCATTATCTATGTCAAAATCATGTTTGGATTTTCAGAGCTGGGAGGTTGGTCTAATGATATCTGGGATACAACATAGTCTTTAATTGTTTTTACTATTGAGTTCCTGTTAGTTATGTCAATTTAGTCTCAATGTCTTTTCCTATAGATTTTAATACCTCATAGCCACTTCCCTGTACCCAGACCTTTTACTCAAAATGCCTTTAGTTTCACAGCTTTCATGAAGGTTGCAAAATTGATTATTTGGAAATAAGAAGGAAGATTTACTGAATACAGTGATGGAGTTTCAGAAGGGTTGAAGACATTTTCTTTTCTTTATTTCTTAGCTTCAGAAATCTTGAGGGGTCTTTGAAAGATATGACTTTAATTTAGCATTAGACTATGCAACATTTTTCATGTACACACAGTCTATCTGCATATTTGTCACAATTTTAATTTATTACATCCCAGTTGTCTGACAGTCCTTGCAGCTGTCTTCACCCTCTTTGCCTTATGATCCATTCTCAACCTGTTTAGGCTCAGAGAGTCATGAAAAACAGGAGACAGAGATGTTTTATGAATAATATTCATCTTCATTTACTTGTGCTGCTGGCTACATCACTTAATAAAAACTTGATTTTTCCAAGGACCTGCTGCATTTAGACCCAGCAAGCATTTAATAGTTTCAACAGCTCCTGATGTCAGTACTCTGTAATACAAAACTGAAGCTATTACCCCCAAGAAATATCTTATGAAAAGTACTGGCACTAAATTACAGCAAAAGGAGGTCCTGGCAAGACTCTAAAATAAGGAGCTTCAGTTCTGACAACATTATTCTTCCAAAGACCAGAAAGGGAATAGGGTAAGAGACAATAGCAATGTCACTCAGTTCTGGAAGAGACTCTAGCTTAAACACTTGCCTGCCTTTAACTGCAAGTGAAAAAATCAGAGATAGAGTTCATCTGAGTGAGTTTTAGTTGACTAAAAGTCTAGGGTGGATATCCAGCCCTCCTGAGCCATCAGAGAACATAGGCAGCTTGCTCCAGACTGTGTCTCTTCTTATCTACAAGTGAGTATTTTGTCCTATTCACCTTAGCTATCTGCCTTAAGGAGGAATCATTTGCCTATGGAAGATTCCTTCCCCTTGTTTACACACAGAGCTTAGATCATTAAATACTTAATAGCTAGTTTGGCAAAATCAAGCAACTGTAAGATAAAAACAACAAATTAGGACAGTTCCTTGTTTTCCAGTTCCCTTTTTTTTATCCCCTTTCCATGACATTTTTTTTCTTTTTAATGAGAAGAAAATATTTTGAGGGCATTTAAATATCAAAAATCAAGATAAGCCAACAATGCAGTAATATTTCATTGAATGTATATATATTTCTCTCAAATACTTGTTGAAATTTAAATTCATATCATTATACAGCAAATATGTTTACACATTTCACTATATCTGGAAACCATAAAAAAGCTAAAAAGTGGCTGGAAAAAAAATGGGTTCAGGATCCAGAAGCTGATGAATTGTATAAATCTACTGTATATGCAAACTTCATGTTCTTCCAAAACCATGACTAATAACTTGTTGTTTGTTTGATTCTCAGTGTCCCTATGTAAATTCATAATTTCAAATGTTCTCTCCCACTGGCAGATTCTAAAAAAAGCCCATATTCTGCACCTGCACCACTTTGCATCTTTAAAATCTTTTTAAAATAAGCTATGTTCCTGACTAAAGAATATGACTTTCCACTGATTCTCATGGACACTTAATCATATGCTAACAGTTCCTCTCGTATTTTTCTAGATGCTGAAGTCTCTGCACCTATGGAGATGCCTATAATTACCTTGGTGCCACCTGCTTAACTGAATGGTAAGAAAAACAATTTGTGTTTTCTTTCATTGTGTGAAAAGTACAATCTGAAAAAAAAGTTTGAAAAGTGGGAAACTGGAAATGTAATGCCTTTGAGTGTTTGTATTTGGCCCGATACAGAGCTAAAAGTAGAAATGAAAAAAAGACATTTTGTTGCTTCAGCTAGTTCTTTTTTCAAACATAAACTAAATCCTCCTCCAGCAAAAGACAAGCATCACTTTCTATGCATTTGAGAAGAAAAAAAAAATAAAAGAAAAGAACAGAGCAAAGAGGGACCATTATTGCTTCATAAGTAAACCTGGCAGTTTTTGTCACAGTGAAAATTTGAATAATATAGACATATATTATGACATATAGAAAGGTCAGGCTTGATAATCTAATTGCCTTCAGGCCTCTAGCTCTGTGAGTGCAGGAAAACAATGTGCTTGATTTATACAGCCAAATGTAGCCTTCCATGCTGGAAATGCATATGTATGAGCCAGATACCTTATACTTCTGTAGTTAATGCAGGGAAATGAGAGTCTTCTTGTCCTAAGGTAGACTTGTAAGTCAAATGATGTGCTCCCAGCTCAGTGAACTACTAGCTCTAATCATCACATGATTTTCTACTCTGTAAATGACAAGTTTGACAAACTTCTGAAAAATTTGGGGTGAGAGTATAAAGTACAGCATCTGTTTCAGATCCTAAGCCTTGGAGGAGTGGTGAAGAGGCTGCAGTTCCATGAAGTACTCAGCTGATTGGGTGGCTTGATGCTTCCAAAATAAAAAAAATGAAATCCCTTCTTTTCTTCCCACCTTTTACTTCTTTCCACTTTTTTTTTTTTTTTTTCCCATGGAGATCTGTGTTCTCCATTATGCTACTTCATTGCATGAGGAAATGCAGATAACTAACCCATGAAAACCATCTTACTGGTTTTTTGGCCACATCAGTTTTCTGCAAGGATTACAATTAAACCAGTTCACAGTGGTATCTCATTAGAGCCAGGAATTACTCCAGGGACACAGTGGGATTATGAATCCAAGAATAAGGAAGGAAAAGATGCTTGAGGGTAAAAAGGCTTTGCAGAGGGATCTGGACAGGCTGGATCGATGGGCTGAGGCCAATGGGATGAGATTCACAACAACCCCAGGCAGCGCTACAGGCTGGGGAAGAGTGGCTGGAGAGCTTCCTGGCAGAAAAGGACCTGGGGGTGTTGGTCGACTGTCGGCTGAACATGAGCCAGCAGTGTGCCCAGGTGACCAAGAAGGCCAGCAGCATCCTGGCCTGTATCAGGAACAGCATGGTGAGTAGGACTCGGGAAGTGATTGTGCCCCTGTACTGGTGAGGCCGCACCTTGAGTACTGTGTCCAGTTTTGAGCCCCTTACCACAAAAAAAGACATTGAGGTGCTGGACCAGATTCAGAGAAGGGCAACGAAGATGGTGAGGGGTCTGGAGAATAAGTCTTATGAGGAGAGGCTGAGGAAGCTGAGGTTGTTCAGACTGGAGAAAAGGCAGCTGAGGTTAGACCTTATCTCTCTCTACAACTACCTGAAAGGAGATTGTAGAGAAATGGGGATTGGTCTCTTCTCCTAAGTCACAGGCGACAGGACAAGGAAATGGCCTCAAGTTGCACCAGGGGAGGTTCAGATTGGATTTTAGAAAAAATTTTTATACTGAAAGAGTTATTAAGCATTGGAATGGGTTGCCCAGGGAAGTGGTTGAGGCACCATCCCTGCAGGTATTTAAAAGAGAGGTAGACATAGTGTTTAGAGATATGGTTTAATGATGGTTTTTTATCAGAGTTGGGTTGATGGTTGAACTAGATGGTCTTAAAAGTCCCTTCCAACCTAGACAATTCTATGATTCTGTGAAGGAAAGAGCGAGACTCTTCTCTTTGGGCAGTGTCAAGCTCGGTAAAGCAGCTTCATCCCGTGAATAGATTTCAACAAGATAGATATCAAAATAGATCTAAAGAAACTCCATTATGTGAAACTATAGATGAGAGACCATAGGTGTTATAGAAGAACCTGAACAATATTAGCAAGTATTTTTTTATGCACTACATCACCATAGTCACCAGCATAATGGGAGAAATGACATGCAGATTTTTGACATATTTGAGTGCAAAGTCCAATAAAGACCAGGATTTAAATTTTACAACAGTCTCATGAGCCCGATAAGAATACTTGAGACTTTGAAAAAGCTATCCTTTGACATAGGTTTGAATCACTAGTAGTTACTCTGAATTTGCTCCTTGTATGTTGTGTGGGCGTCTATTTTTGTCAGTTAGGTTGACGGTTGGACAAGATGATCTTTAAGGTCCTTTCCAACCTGGAAGATTCTGTGATTCTGTGATTCTGTGAATTTCACTTTGGATGTACGTTTCTGCCTACTTTTTAGGTGTCCAGATGATTTTGCATACATCCTTTAAGAATAAAATTATGAATTTAAAAACAAACTCTTCTTGAAGTGTGAAGAAAGACATGGTCCTTCTGAAAGGGGTGGTGTTGTCATTTTTCTGGCAGAGTATGCCTTTATGATTATTCATGAATTCCCCACTTATTTTGTGCCAATGCAAATAGCTTGAGCTTTTACAAGTCATATTTTTCCTCACAAAAAATTCTGTAATTTGATAAGATTGTAATAGGAAATCCACCAACCTGGAAGATTCTGTGAAACATATATAAACCATCATTTAGATCTTAAATTAAGCATGTGAATAGGCTGGTAAATGTCGCAGGCAGCAGAAAAACCTGTGAAACACACCTTGAATTCCATTCCACAGTTGTTGTCAGCTAAGTCGAAGGAACTTGGAAAGGTGACTTTAAACTTTTGTTTTATCTTCATTTAGCAGGGACATTTTTCCTCTGGAAGTTTACAGTATTTGCATTATGACAAAACCCTCCTTGCTCTACTAGCAAGAGATTTGCCACTGTATATTCTATATAAACACCTCTATGCGCCTTATATACATTCTTTTAACAGACAAAATTATATTGCTCTACATGTTTGTATTCATTTAATATTTTACAGGTACTCCTCATCTGTTATTAGTCCTGTAAGGGTGGACTTGACCCTTGCAACTTAAGCAGTATAAGAAGCAGTGCATAACTATGTTTCCCCAGGACAGAAGGAATGTAAAACTTAATCTTTATATGGTGTTAGTGTGGGTTTGGTGGAGACAGTTGTTTTTCTCCATATTCCTTAAATAGGATAGATTTTGTTTTGCTTTGTTTGTTTTGAAATACCACCCTTTATACTTTATACTTTTTACCTTTGTTGGTAGGTGATGGTTTAGTGATTGTTTTTGTCAGTGTTGACAGTTGGAATAGATGATCTGAAAGGTCCCTTCCAACCTAGACAATTCTATGATCCTATGATTCTTTGATTCACCATTTCCATGCCTTATCACAACCCTTCCCACTTAATACAACTAGTTGTGACTCTTCATCTTTCTAGGTGTTCTGTTATTTCAATATCAAAGATATTGGGAAAGTGAATGGAAAACTAAGGACACTTTTCATACAGCCATTATGGTGTAGATTTTATTGTGATTCTTTAGGACATAAATTATGGTAATTA
This sequence comes from Arenaria interpres, assembly GCA_013399435.1. Taxonomy (NCBI): domain Eukaryota; kingdom Metazoa; phylum Chordata; class Aves; order Charadriiformes; family Scolopacidae; genus Arenaria; species Arenaria interpres. Next base: position 8,241 of record VXAK01019512.1, on the reverse strand, counting down.
AAAACTCAGAAATTCAGACATAACCTTCACGTTTCTCCTTCCTGAAAGATTCAGAAAAGCACTTGATGTTCTGTGATCTTTTGTTAGGTTGTTTGGTTTGGTTGTTTTTTTCCCCCATGATTATGATAAGAATTAAACCACTTAGATTTTATGTCATTACTGACAATGTAAACGGACAGCTCAAAGAACTTTCTGTGCAAAAATTTTTCAGATCTCGAATGTAATGTATGAAAACAGTCTTAGATATAGAATTTAATTATGATATTTTGAAAGCAAGTAAAATATGGGTATGATGGCGTCATTTGATCTTGTAATGTTGTTATATAATTTGCTTCCAAGTAACTGCTTATCATCTACCTGTTAATTATAACTGCATCTTACCATATGCTATGCAAATGTATCATAAATATTTACATGAGGGTGGTTTTAGAGCTATTGATGTAAACATGTATACGTAATGACATAGCAATTTTAAATCCTAGTATAATCATTTGTTCGTATTTCTATTTGCTGATGATGCCAGTACCCTTGTTCAAGATGCAGTATTACTTATATTATACATGTGACTGTAATACATTATTGTGTATATCAACACATAGATCATGTGCCTTTATACAGAATACGTGCAATTTCTATGCATATATAGTAAGACTAAATTTTAGCTATGTTTTATATCAGAATATTGAGTTTAAACATTTTTGTCATGAAATAATTGAGTGCACCCTCAGCAAGTTTGCAGACAACACCAGGCTGAGTAGTATGGTTGACATGCCTGGGGGACAGGATGCCATCCAGATGGACCTGGACAAGCTCAAGAAGTGTGCCCATGTGAAACTCATGAAGTTCTGCACCTGGGTTGGGATGACCCCTGGTATCAATACAGGCTTGAGGGTGAAGAGATTGAGAACAGCCAAGAAAGACTTGGGGTTACTGGTAGATTAAAAGCTGGACGTGAGCCAACAATGTGCACTCACATCCCAGAAGACCAACTGTATCCTGGGCTGCATCAAAATAAGTGTGGTCAGCAGGTTGAGGCAGGTGATTCTGCCCCTCTACTCCTCTTGACCTAGTGAGACTTGACCTGGAGTACTGCGACCAGCTCTGGAGTTCTCAGCACAAGAAAGCAATGGATCTCTTGGAGCAGGTCCAAAGGAGGGCCATGAAGATGGTCAGAGGGCTGGAGCACCTCTCCCATGAGGACAGGCTGAGAGACCTGGGGTTGTTCAACCTGGAGAAGAGAAGGCTCTGGAGATACCTTATTGTGGCCTTTCAGTACTTAAAGGGAGCTTATAAGAAAGATGGGGACAAACATCTTTTTAGCAGAGCCTGTTGTTATAGGACAAGGGATAATGGCTTTAAACTAAAATAGAGTAGATACAGACCAGCTATAAGGAAAAAATTATTTATGATGAAGGTGGTGAAACACTGGAACAGGTTGCCCAGAGAGGTGGTAGATGTCCCATCCCTAGAAACATTCAAGGTCAGGTTGCATGGGGCTTGGGGCATCTGGACTCGAGGATGTCCCTGCTCATTGCAGGGGGATAGGACTAGATCACCATTAAAGATCCCTTCTAACCCAAGCTATTCTATGTTTCTACGATTCTATGAAATAAAACCTTTTTGTGCATAAATTCTTTGGTGTTTTCTCAATATCTTAACTGAACCAATCTGGTACTGAATGAATCTGAATCTCTAAAAAGGAGGATGGTTTATCTTGCGATGTATTTTTGAGTGTATTTCTTTGTATTTCTTGCTTGAAACTGCCTGTGTATATTCTGTCCATTATTCTGCATATTCTGTTTCCCCATGAGAAAAAGTGAGAAAATGTATTTTAAAACATTTTTCAAAGTGGTTATTTTCCAGATTGTTGAATCATGGGCTGATTTTTATTTTGGATTACTAACATAACTTTTACTTGCATGAGATTTTATATCTCCACATAAATTACTGATGCTCAAGTAGTGTAAACAGCAGATGGGGGAAACAATTAAGAGACAAAGTGAAAGAATTGACTGGCTGGAACAGCGAAAAGTTTGTTTGTACAACCACACATGCATGCAAGTGCGCATGCACACACATATACAGATGTTTTAAAGAAACATATTTGCTTGCTTCATATCATCATCCCTCAAGGATTCAAGTGTATTAGAGGCAGTATGGATAAGAAGTACAGATTCCTGAGGCAGTCTAAATTCACAAATAATGAGTGAGTGTTCCTCTTGGTCTGCTAAGAATAAAACATAGATCCAGTTGTCATGACTCATACAGATAGAAAATCTCTGTACAAAAAAGAGTTTTGAAAATAAACTAACAAATACCACTACAAACTGAAGTAAGGTAGTGCAAAAATAATTAGTGACTGAGAAAATAACAATTTGAGAAACATATTAAGAAATCAGATTTATAGAATTCTTAATTCATGCTTTGGACAACATATTATCCATTGGAATATCAGTTGTATTTATTCTCTTCCTTTGTGGAAAAGAACAAAATAAATCTCTATGCTAAGAAAAAAAGACTATGACAAAAGGAATGGGACACAGAGAAAAAACTATAGTAATTTTCAGTATGATTTAATAGTCATACTCTTAGCTTACCCTTTGAGCTGAATTTTATTTTTGATATTCTTCACATTCATAATTTGCTTGTATAGGTAACGCATCTGAGGACAAATAACCTAAGACTCATATATTCAACACTGATGCATCACATCATCTTACTGCATTCTTCAGTGGAATTTGGCTCAGCTGTTTCCTGATTATGCCTCTGCACAGAGTCACCTCTTTCCTCTTTTCTCACCTTTCAGGTGGTATTATTTGATGTTGTCCACTCCAGAAAATAGGACAAAGACACTGGAAATTGTACCTGGAAATTATTATTCAAATTCTTACCTAAATATTAATTTCCTTGTTTTCCAGACAATCAAACTCACTTTACCAGATTTAATGGTGTGAAACAAAAGCAGAGCTATGTATGGAAGGAAACCCCAAAGCATTACCATCTTCTTAGTTTTCTCTGGGCTTTTAGAGTAATATTTCCAAGCTTATCTCACTGGTCAGGGACAAATCCAGGGCAGTGCAACTGTAAGGACAGAACCACACCTCTCAGTCACATAATGTTTTTTTTTAAAGCAGGATGGGTACAGATGCTGGATAAATGATTTCTATTCTAATGTTTCTGTTCTACCACATACTCCTTGTAGAGCACACACACACACATGCACCCATGTGCACATGCTGTCTCCCACCGTCTGATGCCCCAGCCCCTTCATGTAGTTTAGATGGGCACCACAGGCCCAAGGGAAGGCGGGTGACTTTTGACTGCTTGCTGTGCCAGGTCCCAGCTGATGTCTAGTCCTGATGTGCCGCAGCTCTACTGTGGGCTCCACCTGCAGCACCGCCTTGGTTCTCCATGCAAGGATGCTCCCCACAAGGGGGTTTTGTATTCACTATTGCCTTCTGAGATGGTGATCGTAAGCCACTCAAGGCTTCATTGGTCACATCACTCCTGGCTAATCTTTTTGACTTTTTTTCAAGTTTCTAAAGCTAATAAGCAGTTGTTACTGGCATTTCTACTACCTTGTGGACTCAAGATGTGGTACAAATACGAAAAACTCAATGAAAAGTTCATCTATACTTCTTTGTTTCTTCGCTGCGCATGCCTAAAGCATTTTTAGGTGACCTCAATTGTCTATACTTGCTTTGTTTTCCTGGCAGATGCCAGAATCATTTACTGGGTTAGAGCTGGGTAGACATGGTCATGGTGTCACTTGTCTAAGAGATGCTTTCAGGTAGGCTTTACACCACAATATCACCATATAATTCCAAATTAAGAAAAAAGATGTCTTACTTTCTCTGATCATCCATATTTATATTCCCTGGTCTCTTGGTCTTTTTGATAGTCTACCAAGAAAATTAAGACCCAAAGAGTCTTTGCAGCTGGAAACTATGTTTGTTTCTTTCTTTTCTGTCCTCTGATTTATATATTATTCTACTTCTAAGAGTGGTTTTCGAGATTATTTAAAACTATGCACATAATAAAAGTATCTGCTATCTTAACTAAGTTCTGTCACATACTTTCACATACTTAAGTAACACACTTGTAGCAACAGGTGACATTAGCAACAAGTTTTTTTTTAAAAGAAGATGACTTTGGAGGACACCCTTATATGAAAACAAGACTATACTTTAGCTACACATCATTAGTGTAGTTACTGATATATTATTATATCTTAATACTGTAACATTCGATCCCAATACTCCACAACGTAAAAGATTCTTTAAAGAACAGAAGAGAGACTGCAATATAACGAAATAACACCAGAAGCAGTTACAAATGGAATAACTTGAATCCCAGTTCCTTAGTTTAGTGAAGGCAGGATGGTCATCAGCACAGGCCATTTTGCTCTTTTTGTTGAAGAATTACATGCTGCTGAGGCTAGGTTCTGAACAGAACCAAGGTTCAGTGAATAGCCCAGTGTTTATCCACCTGGGATACTAATGACTAAGTGGAGAAATGAAAAATAGGTGAAAAATCCAAAACACAAATTTCTTCTAATCCTTAATTCAACTGCATTCCAGACATGCAGGTTGATACGGTATATGGTGAGCAGACATGTAAAAATTTGGGTCAGGCACAGAATCATATATAGGAATTCCACTCCAGTTATGTTTGGGGTTAAGTTAAAACTAATACAGTCATGCTTTCGATAAGGCTTATTAGACAGATTCTGAGAAGGTGTCACTTACATATATTTAATTTTGGTTGCTCTAAAGCACAAGTAGTTGCACTTTGTGCTTGTCTACAACATGGCATAAACATACCAAATTTTTGTCATCTGTTATTTATTTCAAATATGTATCTTAATATATTGCTATAAAACATTCAGTAGCCCCATAGGCTATGTTTATGAAGTTTGGTTTTGTGTATCCTTAAGAGCTGCTAAGAAACATATTCTATTATACCTTACTATATATTTTCTTTATATATATTTTCTTTATATATATTTTCTTTATATTTTTCTTTATAGGACCATCACACTGGCCAAAAATAGGTGGTCTACCTAGCACTATCTTATAACACTATTATGCCTGTAGGGGTTATTAGAGCATCCAGTTTCTCTTGTCTTTGTCTGAAGGACATTTGCAACCTCTGTCTAATCAAATTCTGTGTGCACACATTTTAAACCATAGGCAAAATTGAGCTCATTGACCTTATTTCAAATACATTAAGATATAGCAGTGACGACCAAGGAGCTGTTAGCTGCTCTGGTTTGTAAACTGCCTGCTATTCAGATATGTAAATATGGATTGTAGAAAATGAAATAAAGCTTTTAATTATTTTTGGTTTTAATTCAGCCAGTGCAAGCCAATATGCACAAAAAACCTAAATTACCTTTGTGGGAAAAAACTTTTAAACTGTGAAATTTCAGACTGACATGCTATGTCTAGGATTCAGTTTTTAATAAAGGAGACAGCTATGATTTATGTACAAATGTTCTGGTAATTGGAATGTTAACAGATACATTAAAAAGGCAAGAAATGACAATTTAATGAGCTTTTTACTACTCTTTTGCTACATTTTAATGCAAAGCTGTTATTTGTGAAAACAGAATAAAGTTAAATGTGTTTCTAAAATACTTTTAAAAATTAAGCTTGCATTTAAATTACAAATTTAGCAGGCAGTTATGGAAAAATCCAATTAAAAGCATAAGAATCTAGAAATTAGTTACCTGTCTTTTATAGTGAAATAAAGAATTTTTTGCCAGTGTCCAAAGTTTACCATAAATCGCATAACCTGAGCAGAATGCCTCCAAGTGCAAATTCCCTATTACACTATACTGAATGGAGACTGTGGATTTCTTCTGATCAGATTAAGATATCTACAGAATGGATTCTTATGTTTGGCCTTGTCACCCAAGTAACTTAAGATGTGCTTTCCACAGTTAATTCTGAATTGCATGGATGTTAATTCTGATTGTTAGCTTGAGACACCTGTATTGCTATTAGTCTGTGCGCTCACTAAAGCAGTGATACTGAAAATGAGTTGATGTAATTAAAGGTTATATTTTAGTGCACACATTCACATAGTGTTCTCTGGCATTGTTCATAGAATTATAGAATCATAGAATTGTCCAGGCCAGAAGGCACCTCCTCTAGGGACCTCCCCACAGTCAGCAGGGACACCCCCAACTAGACCAGGTTTCCCAGGGTCTCATTGAGCCTCACCTTGAATATCTCCAGGGACGGAGCCTCAACAACCTCCCTGGGCAACCTATTCCAGTACTCCACCACCCTCACAGTAAACATTGTTGTGTTCAAGTCCTGGATTGTACTACTTAAATATCAAAGGATTTTCTAAGCATTTTATTGTTATGTTGATTTTGTTACTACTATTTTGTTTTTATGTTTACAGGATAGCCTGCATTACTGAAGGTCTTACATTAGAAATCAAGCAAACCTAAGATTGAAGAGGGGTGCAAAGGTCCCGTCCTCTTCAATATATTCATCAATGACCTGGATGAAGGGATGTAATGTACCCTCAACAGGTTTGCTGATGACACAAAGCTAGGAGGGGTGGCTGACACGCCAGAAGGCTGTGCCGTCATTCAGCGAGACCCGGACAGGCTGGAGAGTTGGGCCCAGAGAAACCTAATGAAATTTAACAAGGGCAAGTGTAGGGTGCTGCACCTGGGGAGGAATAACCCCAAGCACCAGAACAGGTTGGGGGCTGACCTGCTGGACAGCAGCTCTGTGGAAAAAGACCTGGGAGTCCTGGTGGACAACAGGATGACCATGAGCCAGCAATG
>VXAK01019511.1:0-22367 GCA_013399435.1 Arenaria interpres | reverse complement strand
ACCATGAAGATTCTGTGACATCACTTCCCTGTGGCCACAACCAGGCAGAAACCCAAGCGCTGGTACAAAGAGCTCGCCCATGGGTCCGCCATGGGGTTATTTCTGAGCACTGTGCGACTTTGGAGAGGGCAAAACTCCAGGTTTAATTAAAGAGTGTGATTTTTTTTATTTCTTAATATTCATAGAATCATAGAGTCTTCTGGGTTGGAAGGGACCTTTAAGATCATCGAGTCCAACCATCGACCCAACATCACCAAAACCACCACCATCTTGTAACATAAGTTAGCATTACAGGGCGGGGTGGGGGGGAAGTGCCTTTCTTTCAATTTTTAACATAGAGAGAAGGAACTTAAACATTTAAAATGACACCAGAAGGTGCCTTTAGGGACAACTCGTCACCTTTGTCCCCAGCACAGCTTGTCCCCGCATCAGCAGGAGTTATTAACCGATGAAGAATTGGACATTTTGATGTTGCCACAAGGTGAAATAAAGAAATATCAGCCCGATAATTATCATTGTCACTGCGCTGGTTGTCCTGGGGTACCCCAGGACCTCTGGGTCAGGAACCATGTCCCCCAGCCTCACGCAGACCCCAGCCCACCCGGCAGGAGGGGGCTTCCCCAGGCAGCTGCTGTCAATGTTATTTATCACATTAATGATAACAACTATTATTTATTTATAGCTTAATTTATCTATTTTATTTGCATTTATTTGTTACTTGCTATGTGTATTTGTTAAGTGCTTTTTATTGTTTATCATTTATTACTTACTATTCATTCACTGATTTACTATTTTCTTATCTACCATCAGGCATTTATTATTTGCCATCTACAGTTTCTTATTTGCTATAAGGGTAGATAATATTTACTATTTGTCATTTGTGTGTCACATCAACATAATTTAACAAATATTTAACATTATTTACACACAACTGGGGAAACAGTAGCCAAAGAGCTGCCAGTTGAACTTCTCCACTGGATAAGAAAGAGTCATCAGGGGCTTTGGAGATGCTGAAGAGCCAGAGGCAGACAGGGCAGAAGCTCTCCTTTGGTCCAGTTTCATTATTATTTAAATAAATGTTATTTATTAAGGTATTTGGAGGAGCCTGGGTTTCATGCCAAATCAAGACAGTTAACTAAAGTCAGGACTATTTCACCTTCTGCCTAATCAAAGTTGCAGGGGAAGCAGAGCATCCCACCGTAATGCCTTCCTAAAAAAAGCTCAACACAAGCTGGCAACATGTGCTGGTAGCCCAGAAAGCCCCCTCTATCTTGGCTGCATCCCCAGCAGCGTGGCCAGCAGGGCAAGGGGGGGGGATTCTGCCCCTCTGCTCCACTCTGGGGAGACCCCCCCACCCCAGTGCTGCCTCCAGCTCTGGGGCCACCAACAGCAGAAGGACATGGACCTCTTGGAGCGGGGCCAGAGGAGGTCACAGAGATGTTGGGAGGGCTGGAGCCCCTCTGCTGTGAGGACAGACTGAGAGAGTTGGGGGAGCTCAGCCTGGGGAAGAGAAGGCTCCGTGGAGACCTTCCAGCCTCTTCCAGTCCCTCAAGGGGCTCCAGGAAAGCTGGGGAGGGACTCTGGATCAGGGAGGGGAGCCACAAGATGAGGAGGAAGGGTTTTAAACGGAAAGAGGGGAGATGGAGCTGAGATGTGGGGAAGAACTTCTTTGCTGTGAGGGTGGTGAGAGCCTGGCCCAGGTTGCCCAGAGAAGCTGTGGCTGCCCCATCCCTGGAGGGGTTCAAGGCCAGGCTGGAGGGGGCTTGGAGCAACTTGATCAAGTTGAAGATATCCCGGCTCATTGGAGGGGGGTTGGACTAGATGGCCTTTGAAGATCCCTTCCAACCGGAACCATTCTGTGATTCCACCCCTCTGCCTGCAGCCAGGCAGGATTTAGGACAGAGTTGCAGGCAGGACGGCATCCGGAGCTGGATGGGATGCCCTCCTGGGTGCTTGGATTTTCTTCCCCTTACTCTGGTTGCCTGCAGTGATTTCTCCTGAGCTCTTCATTTAGATCTACTTGTTCAGCAGACGGGGAAGTGGGACAGACCTCCCTGGCCCTGAAAAGGATGCCTGGAGCAGGGCAAAGGGATGGGGCTGGTGGTGCCAGGAGGCTCCTGCCCTGCAGACATCCCTCATGACAAACAGTCCCCTCCGAGATCTCACGCCGTGTCCTGCCCCCTCGGCAGGGTGAGACGTGAGGATGGGGCACGGAGCAGCCGCCCACCCGCCAGTGGTGTGGTGTCCCAGTGGTGTGTGTCATCCCTGGGACGTGGTGGCCGGGGTGCGTCACACCGTCCTGCTTCCCTCCCGGCGGCTGGGGGTGATGGAGGTGCCCGGTTCAGCTCCTGAGAGTGGGGAAGTGACGGTCAACGGGCACCGAGCATCATCAATGGGGGAGCTGGTGGCTTCTGTGTGACAGCAAAGAGCAGACATTGATACAGATGGGGGGGGGACACTGACCGTGACACATCTCAGGGACGGTGCAGCCAGGAGGAGGAGGAAGATGATAACTTTGTGCCTAACGCGACGGTAGGTTTGCCAACAGGAAATGTTTGAAGCAACCAGCAGATCGGTCTGCAACGCCCGTCCTGTGAGGGTGACTCTTTGGCAAGCGTCTTCCGCTGCTCTCAGAAGTGATGACTAAGCCCTGGCACATCCATGGGCCTGCAGCCACCCGCCCCTCAGCAGATGCCCAGGAACCGTGGTCCTGGTGTCCATCTGGCCCAGAGCCGAGGAAGAGACAAGGTGCCAGGACCCACAGACAGACCGTTGGAGGAACCTCGTCATGGAGTTACCTTCTTCCTGGTGGCCAGAACTCATCTGAGAGAATTGCGGTGTGGCAGCTTTGTCAAATTCCATGTGCAAGTCTGACAGAGAGGACTGGAGTTGGCAGCTCCGTGATAACAAGGCTGTGCGAGGACTCTGCCCTCACTGGACCCCCCTGCGCCTGGTGAGAAGGGTCTGGGGCTCATCTCCGATCCTGTTCCTGGGGCACGATGCTCTGCTCTTCCTTCATCTTTCCATTCTCCCCACTCACCTCAAAGGGCAAATGGCTCTGCGTGCCTTTGCTTTCTCCCTCCACTCCTCTTCCAGCTCTCTGTCCATCTCCTGATACCCTGGGCCCAAGCTTTTTCCTCCTATTCCTATCCTATTCCTATTCTATTCCTATTCTTTCTCCTCTCCTCTCCTCTCCTCTCCTCTCCTCTCCTCTCCTCNTCCTCTCCTCTCCTCTCCTCTCCTCTCCTCATCTTTTCTCTGCTCAGGTCTCATGTTCTCTGGGTTGCAGATATTGCAGCACATGGAGGAGAGGGTCATCACTGAATGACCAGTGGATGTTCACAATCCTGGGGACCTGGGAGTCACTAATTTTGCCTTCATCTCTTGCTTTCCCCCAGGTAAGCACAAGGGAGAAAGGAGGAAGATGGACCGCCATCCCAACAACACAATCCCTGACTGGCATATGGTGTCCCCAGAGCCCACGGAGAGCATGGTCTACGGGGATGGACACAACGGGACCAAGTGCTTTGCTGAACACATCCCTCAAATCATCACCAGCAGCATCACGCTGCTCATCTGCCTCTGTGGGCTGGTAGGGAACGGGGCCATCCTCTGGCTCCTTGGCTTCCGCATCCACAGGACTCCCTTCACCGCCTACCTCCTGAACCTGGCTGTCGCCGATGCCTGCTTCCTCCTCTGCACATCAGCTTTCCTCATGATATACCATATGCCCTGGCTCAGCTTCTTCCAGACAGAGAATTTGCAGGTGCTGCTGCTATTTCACTCCATGGTTCTGCTCACCTACAGCACCAGCCTCTACCTCCTCACGGCCATCAGCGTGGAGAGGTGCATCTGTGTCCTCTGGCCGTTCTGGAGCCGATGCCGCCGCCCCAAGCTCCTGTCAGCTGTCATGTGCAGCCTGTTGTGGGCCCTTGCCTGTGTCTTTGCTGGGCTGGTGTACTTTCTGTGTGACCTGAGTCACTCTAAACACTGCCGGATGTTTTTTGGAGCCTTCTGCTTTCTCAATTTCTGCTTTTTCCCTCCCTTTATGGTTCTTTCCAATGTCATCCTCTTCGTCAAGCTCAGGCATAGCTCTTGGCAACACCACCCGGTGAGGCTGTACACTGTCATCTTCCTCACTGTCCTAGTCTTTGTCCTCTTTGGTGTCCCGCTCAGATTCCAGATCTTCTTCCACTTCCACTTTGGCTACATTAATTTTGTCTTTGAGATCTGCCTGTTGCTGGCCTCTTTCAACAGCAGCATCAATCCAGTTATTTACGTCCTGGTTGGGAGCTACAGAAATGGAAATTCCAGGTTCAGGGGATCTGTCAAAGTGGCTCTTCAGAGGGTCTTTGAAGAGCGGGCAGATTCCCAAGAGGTGGGTGAGACCCCTGTGATGGGAATTGCCACCTGAAACCCTGTGGCTGCAGACTGGCACCTGGAGAGGGGCAGCCCTGCCTCTGCACCCCCGGCCAGCCCCCAGGGGAGCTCACTCGCCCAGCTGGGCGAGCAGAACCACCAGTGGATGGTGGCGTGTCCGCCAGGACACGTCCACGCGTGATGAGATTTCCAGGGGCAGGACTTGGTTCCCACCTCAAATTTTTAAGTTATTTTAATAAAAGTGTCTTGCATGTAACTTACTGGTGATTGTGGTTTCTTCCCTTGCTGGCTCCATGGGGTGCTCTTGCTTGTTCTCAAAATTGCAGCTGTGGCAGCTCCCTCACGCTGCCCACTGCTTTACACTGCTGAAATAACGTCCTCCAGAAAGTCCTGCTTCATTTTTTTTCTCCAGGGTTAACACAGTCACACTCCTGGGCCCTGATCTGTACCTTGTCTGCTTCCCAGCCTGTTCCATCTCTTCCTGCCTCTGCCCTCTCTGGGACCTTGGTGTCTGCTCCAAAAGCACTGAGCACTCACTACCTTGACCCTCAAAAGGCCCTAGAGCAGAGGAGATGGTGAGGGACAGAAATGACATTTTCAGCTCCTTCTGGCTTGCTGTCCTCCTGTGCCTCAGTCTGACAGAAGAAAGCCATTTCAGTGTGGCTGATCATAGAACATAGACCATAGAATGGTTTGGGTTGGAAGGGACCTTCAAGATCACCTAGTTTCAACCCCCTTGCCACAACTCCCACCAGAGCAGGTTGCTCCAAGCCCCCTCCAACCTGGCCTTGAACCCCTCCAGGGATGGGGCAGCCACAGCTTCTCTGGGCAGCCTGGGCCAGGCTCTCACCACCCTCACAGCAAAAAAGTTCTTCCCCACATCTCATCTCCATCTCCCCTCTGTCAGTGCCAAACCCTTCCCCCTCCTCCTAGGGCTCCCCTCCCTGATCCAGAGTCCCTCCCCTGCTTTCCTGGAGCCCCTTGAGGGACTGGAAGGGGCTCTAAGGTCTCCCTGGAGCCTTCTCTTCTCCAGGTTGAACCCCCCCAGCTCTCTCAGCCTGTCCTCACAGCAGAGGGACTCCAGCCCTCCCAGCATTGTCCTCTGGCCCCGCTCCAAGAGGTCCATGTCCTTCTGCTGTTGGTGGCCCCAGAGCTGGATGGAGCTGGCAGCAACAGTCAGCAGCTGAACCTTCACCCTGCCATGGGGGTCCATCCGGGGAGGCAGGAAGGGACAGGCAAGTTAGTGCTGCCTGTGCCAGGCTGGACAGAGGACCGACAGACAGACAGACAGACAGACAGCTACGGGCTGATGGCTGTTGGAAAGCACAATTCTGTGCACCAGGGGGAGAAGCCCATGGAGCAAACTGCTGGGGCAGACCCAAGAAAAGAGAGAGGAGCAGAAGCTGGGAAGGCTCTGGCAGGCAATAGCTCCAGAAGGCTGAGCTCTGTCTGCCAGATGGTTTTACTAACTTTCCTGACAGACAGAAACAACCACCACCAGGGCCATAATATTTACAGAACGTAGCTTCCTTTGAACACAAGCGTGACCCCCATACAAACAACTAACTGATGGCTGTAAATCTTGTGTTGGAAATCCAAATTTTAGGTGAGGGCGCTCAGGACGCTGCCCGTGAAAGCAGAAGCTGAGGAAACCCAGGATGCAACAGGAGCTGGTTGCATTTCACCTCCTGGGTGAGAACCATCTCACTGACCTTCAGCTCTGTAGAAATTACATAGTCCTGTCTGAGAAAACCATCGTAGGCTGCTGGCTGACCGCAAAGGGGGTGTAGAAGACATCTCGGACAAAACCCTTAACTTTCAGATGGCTAAAGCCAAGTGAGCTGCGTTGATTCACCTCTCCTTAGGAAAAAAAAAAGGGGTTTTCCTGAAATCCTACATAATTTCTCTGCCATCTGGCTGTGCTCTGAGTCACGCACACATATTATTCAGCGATCTCCTCCACGCACGCCGCAGCGTGCTCTTGGAAAGTGTGTATTTGATGGTCAAATATCGCTGTGAAATTGTGGTATACGAGTAACAAAGCTAGAGCTGGATCAGAAAGGGAAGTTTTGGAGCAAGGCCAAGCTTGCAGCGCAGGGTCCTAACGGTACAGCCCTGGAAGGACAGGAGAAAAGCTCAGCCAGTTCAGAGGTACGAATATGTTGGCATTGGTGTTGCTTTAAAACGAAATGAAAGAGGAACCTGACACTGAAATATTCTGCTTTTCTGATAGGCCTAGTTTCTGAGACTCCTTTTTTGTTAGTCATTTCCCGTACAAAGCCAAGAATAGATTATAACCAGAACCCTGGTACTGTCAAATGCAGTGAAATAGTTCCCTGTTTGCGAGAACCCTCGAGAACGTGACCTGCTTGGCTAACACTGAGAACAGCAGTTTGTGAAAGGGCTGGAGGAAGATCTCAGGCTGGACGCTGCACAGGCTCACCAGGGGCAGGCTTCGGTCCAGTTTTCCAAGTGATAATTCCAGGAAACCTCATGAAGATGCGGTCACGGGGGCGGCAGCTGGGGACGGCGAGGTGATGTGAGTCTGCAGCGCGTCTGCTCCAGCGAAGTTCTCCAGGCTGCGAGAGGAAAGAAGGTCAGACTTTTCCGGGTGTTTTCTTTGGTTGCTGTTTTTTTTCCCCAGCCTAATCAGTGCCTCCCCTACTTGGTTTTTAACCTGTCAGTCAATTTGCACTAAATCTGATCGGGGAATAGTGGCCTCTAGGATATTAAGACTTATAAATATCATGGGAAAAGGTGGTAGGGGAATAATGAAAAGAGTGTCCCCCTGAAGCATCCTGGCAGCTTAGTGATGTCAACTATAATATTGGAAATCATAGAATCATAGAATGGTTTGGGTTGGAAGGGACCTTAAAGATCATGCCGTTCCAACCCCCCTGCCCTGGGCAGGGACACCTCCCACCAGACCAGGTTGCCCAAAGCCCCATCCAGCCTGGCCTTGAACCCCTCCAGGGATGGGGTATCCACGACCTCCCTGGGCAACCTGTTCCAGTGTCTCATCACCCTCACACTAAAGAATTTCTTTCTAGTGTCTAATCTAAATCTCCCCTCTTCCAGTTTAAAACCATTACCCCTTGTCCTGTCACTACACTTCCTGACAAGAGTTGCTCTCCATCTCTTCTGTAGGCTCCCTTCAGATATTGAAAGGCTACTATAAGATCTCCCCGCAGCCTTCTCTTCTCCAGGCTGAATAACCCCAACCTGTCCTCATAGGAGAGGTGCTCCATCTGAGAATCCGTATCAGATCCACCCCCAAAACCACCTGCTCCATCTCCAAGGACAATCCTTTCATCTTGTTATTTCCCTCCTGTTATTTCTGTCCTGTCCAAAGCCAGGAAGGAGGCATCTCCCTAGCTTTTTCTCCACCTCTGTACATGCTCTTGCGCCAGGCGTGTCATGCCCATCTCCCCTCATCCTGTCTTCCATCTCTCCTCTCCCTCTTTCCCCTCTCTGCTCCTCCACATGGAAGCTGGGGGCTTGGCTGCAAAGATGTGAGAAGCCTGGTGTAGGGGACAGCAGAGTTGGTAACATGTCTCTGTTTTATCTCGTCCCTCCAGCTGTGCCAGGAGGAAGGAGAAGCAGCAGAGGTGTCGCAATGGTGCCTGCCATGGAAGGAGCCAGCCCAGCTTGCTGGAGCCAGCCCAGTGGGACAGCACATAACAGGATCTGGCATCACAGGCTGCTGAGGCAGGAGGATGAGGACTACAATGGGACCGACTGTGAAGGTGACCACTTGAGTAAAGTGTCTGTGACACTGCTCATCTGCCTCTGCGGGCTGGTGGGGAATGGTGCTGTCCTCTGGTTCCTCGGTTCCCACGTCCGCAGGAATCCCATCACCACCTATGTCTTCAACCTGGCCGTCGCTGATTTCACCTTCCTCCTCTCCATCGCCGTTGCCCTTGTGATATTTTACGGCTCAGAGAGCCTTTGTCACAGGCTGGGCTCACGGGACGTGACAACTGTGGTGAACATCACCATCCTCTTCTCCTTCACCGCCAGCATCTACCTCCTGACAGCCTTCAGTGCCACCACGTCTCTGTCCCTCCTCCCCTCAACCCTTTGCTCCTGCCACCACTCCTGGGGCTTCCCAGGGCTCCTGTGTGCCCTGCTCTGGGCCCTCTCCTTCCTGCTCACCCTCACCCTCTACCTCAGCCCTGTGGCGCTCATCATCTTCGTCCTGAGCTACCTCTTGTCGGTGCTGACCATGATGTTGTCTGGTCTAACTCTGCTTGCCAGGGTCTTGTGCTCTTCAAGGCAATATCCCCCAAGGACACTCAGTGTTGTGGTCCTACTCGCTGTCTTCTTCTTCCCCTTCTTCACGGCTGATTTTGGTTACTGGCTCTTGCTAAGGCTGATCGATTTGTCTGTTTTTGTCTTTAGCGTCTCTCTCCCCTTGGCCTGCATGAACAGCACCATCAACCCCGTGATTTACTTCTTGGTCGGGTGCTGTGGAAAGAACTTCACGCTCTCTGTTAGGGTTGCTTTCCAGAGGGCTTTGGAAAACACATCAGAGCCCCCAAATAGAGGCGAAACTCCCAGAGAAAACACAGTGGGAGCAGCTGTTTAAACCTCTGCTCCCTGGGAGAAGATGCTCCAGGGATGGAGGGGTCTCGTGAGCCGGGGCGAGCCCAGGAAGATGACTTTGGTGGGTGTCCAGCTGCAGCTGAATGGAATTAGTTGTGGCACAAGGAACCGCGCTGGGTGGCACAAGAACTCCCGCTGGGGGTGGACGCTGGACAGGGTGGTGAAACACCCATCGAAACCTTTTGCTTTGAAACCTTTGCTTGGAATCGGTCCTACCCCACAGGTCCGAGCTTCCCCTGTCCCAAAAGTGAGCTTGCTCTACCCTGTGCACTATTAAAACAGAGTCGCGGAGGCTCTTCGCTCCTGCCGGTGTGTTTCTGGTGTGTCTGCTTAAGAGCAGAGGGTGGGTGGATAAGAAATCTGGGCACAGCCGGGCAGGAAAGCTGCTGGGCAAAGCCTTGTGTGTGCATCGCCAGCGGGTTCCGAACCGAGTGAAGAGTACGTGAGGCCTTCACGTTCAGCTTTGTTACCAGGCAAATAACTGCGTGTTTGGGATCATCCCCTGGAAGGCTCTCAGCACGTGTGGGCAGCTCCACTGCCTTGGTTTGGCTCAACTGGAGGCTTCTTACAGTGAGAGACACCTCCGCTGACTGCAGGCATCCCAGAGAGATGTCGCCTGCTGACCAGCTTGCTCCCAGAAGGAATGAGGAGGTCTTGGCACTGCCAACAGATGGCTCATCCCGACTATTGCAGGCTCCTACCTTAGAATGAGGTGCATCATGCCCTAGGGGTACATGTCCTCCTCATAGACAGAGCAGAGGCTCTAGAATGAGAGGAACTGAGACATTTGTGTGCTCTCAGCCCAGAAAGCCCCCTGCATCCTGGGCTGCATCCCCAGCAGCGTGGCCAGCAGGGTGAGGGGGGGGGCATCTGCCCATCTGCTCCACTCTGGGGAGACTCCCCCACCCCAGGGCTGCCTCCAGCTCTGGGGCCACCAACAGCAGAAGGACATGGACCTCTTGGAGCGGGGCCAGAGGAGGTCACAGAGATGTTGGGAGGGCTGGAGCCTCTCTGCTGTGAGGACAGGCTGAGAGAGTTGGGGGGGTTCAGCCTGGAGAAGAGGAGGCTCCGGGGAGACCTTCCAGCCCCTTCCAGTCCCTCAAGGGGCTCCAGGAAAGCTGGGGAGGGACTCTGGATCAGGGAGGGGAGCCCTAGGAGGAGGGGGATAGTTTTAAATGGAAAGAGGGGAGACTGATATGAGATGTGGGGAAGAACTTCTTGGCTGTGAGGGTGGTGAGAGCCTGGCCCAGGTTTCCCAGAGAAGCTGTGGCTGCCGCATCCCTGGAGGGGTTCAAGGCCAGGTTGGAGGGGGCTTGGAGCAACCTGGTCTGGTGGGAGGTGTCCCTGCCCAGGGCAGTGAGGTGGAACTGGATGATCTTGAAGGTCCCTTCCAACCCAAACCATTCTATGATTCTGTGATTTTCTGACAGAGTGGGGTCAGCCTTGCTCTGTTCTCCAGTGACAAGCTCTGCAATGAAGCCCAGTTGCTGTTTATTCAACAGACCTTGGCGTCAGAGTCACCATGTTGGAGTAAGAAAATGATGCCTTAGGTTGGTGACTAGAAAAAGTACAGGGTATTGGAGGTTATGGTTAGTCACTGGAAGCTATGCAGAGGAACTGCTCAGCTCATCCTGAGAACAACCAGGTTCAGGACAGAGGCAGGGAAGGGCTCCTCTTGATGCTGAAGCTGGGGAACGAAAGGATGGCCCCACTCCCTCCCAGCCCACACAGGCAGATGTGCGATGTTCCTAATTTCAATAAAATAAAATGACCCATTAAAGGGCCCAACATTTGTTTATAGAATCATAGGATGGTTAGAGTTGGAAGGGACCTTGAAGATCATCGAGTTCTGTATTTCAGGCTCTTTTTGGTCACGGAGGCAAAGGTGCAATGAATGGAGTAACTATGAAATCTTTGCTGCGAGCCAAGAGAATACAGGAATTGGTGTCTCTGGCTTGCCAGGACCATCTGATCTGGTAATCCCCTGCCTTGCTTCATGGCACGGCTCAGAGCCGTGTTTGGGGAGTGTCTGGGGAGCTGTGCCAGAGCAGGTTCCTGTCTCAGCCCTTGCAGCCCTCAGCATCTGCCCGCTGGGCTTTTCTCTGGCATCAGAGAGGTGATCTTTGCCACCAGACGTCCCGAGTTGCACTGTTTTATCTCACTCATCACCTTGAAATATTTCCTTGCCAAAATCGGTGCTTTTTCTGGAGACAAAGCCTCCCTCATCGTTCCCTTCCATGTTTGGATATCACAGCCTTGGCTGAAGTCAGGCAAAAGAGGCTGAAGCCCCCTTTGGGCCGCTTTTGTCCCCGTGGCCAAAACTTTTGTGGAGATATTGAAAAGTAAAACATGTCTTAAGATCCTGTAGGGAACGACAGGAACAGGGTTGGAGTAGATTCCCTGACTCTTGCTGGGACATTTACTGTCCTGTCTGGTCTGTGAAATTCTGGGCAGGAACGTGAGCGCTGGGAACTTGTAATCCCCCAGCGCTATTGAACCCACACTTTTCTCAGAACAATTTAAACCAGGAATTAAACAGTGTGACAAATTCCCACTTAAAGTACAAAATTTCTGCAAAGACAGCTTCCCAGGAAAAGGGTCTGGTGATAGCTGCCTGGGCAACCAACTTTGGTCAGGCCTCCTCCCCCAGAGATCACAGAGATTTCCCGTGGTCAGGAGACTCCCATCACAATCTCAGCACACGGGTGACAGCTTCCCCTCACGTGTCCCAGGGACGGGGATGTTGCCAGTAGGAATTGGCCAAGTCAACCCCTTCCTCTTCTCCTGCTGCCCTCTAGTGCCATCCCACCATGCAAGGGGCTTCTGGCTTTCCTGTGTGTTCTGGGCACTGGAGCAGGAGACACTCTACATGGTACATGGGAAAATCACCAGGCTGAGAGCATGCAACAGCACAAGGGGTTCACTCACTGCCTCTGAGGAAACTGCCCATGTGAGTGGCCTTAGAGATTGTGCCTGTGGGTTACAATGGGCTGCAAACAGGATTTTATCTGCCAGGTTCTTGTCTCACTGAACCTCATCCATCAGCACCATGAGACAGCTCACTTGTTGCTGTATTTCCTTTGCTTTCCCATTCTCTCTCTTGCTTTTTTTGGTTCTCTCTCCCTTTCTTCCACATTTGCTTTCTATCTCTCCATCTCTCTCATTCGCTCTTGCTTTCCTCCTTTTCTTCTGTCTTTTTCTTTCTTTTGCATTCTCCAAACTGCACTTTTGCCCTCTGCCTTATTCCCTACACCACTCCTTCCCCATCTCTCACCAGCACCCCTTGGCTTGACCATTTTTGCAATCCCTTTTGCAGACCCCTGCCTTCCTTGGCCAGCAGAGATGGCCAGAGCTCCCCAAGGTACGAATGTGTCAGAGCTTCCCTCGGCAAGAGATCCCCCCAAACACCACAGAACTCATCAGCTGCTGAGCAAAGGGGCCAGAGTTTATTTGCTGTGTCCAGAGCAATGAGGGTCATGGCAAGGGGAATACAGGGTGGGCAGAGGGACGGATCCCAGCTGAGCAGTGCAGCGCTGGCTGTGTGCTACGTGTCCCCACGCCTCCATCTCCTTCTGGCTGTCTGCGAGGGGCTGCACCTTGAGGGCTCCTCACTAATGGTGTCTTATACAGTGGTCTCCACCATAGCGTCCCCAGGCACGTGGCTCTGCTCCTCGCTTGTCACTTTGTCTTCAAACACTCGTCGTAGGGCGACTTTCATGGAGGTCTGGAACTGGCGTTTCCGGCAGCTCCCCACCAGGAAGTAAATGACTGGGTTGATGCTGCTGTTCAGCGATGCCAGCAGGTAACCAATAAAAGGTACATATAGGGATCTAACCACGTTACCAAACAAAAGCAATATAGCGAGAGGAAGGCCAAAGATGAACATGAAGATCACACTGAGGAGGATAGCAACATAGAGCTTCCCTGGTTGTTGTCTCTGTGAGCCACATCGGAGTCTGATGAAGAGGGAAAGGTTGGAAAGGAGTGGGATTAAACAGAATACGAGAAAATTCACAATACTTAAACCAATTTCTACCTTTTTACACTTGGGATAATGAAGTAAAATACAACTAATCCAAGCCAAAGCAAGATATAGTCCAGCGAGAGCCCAGAGCACCCCACACACAATGCCTGATAAGTGCTTTGGGCGACGACACCGATACCAGATTGGGAATAAAACAGAGAGGCACCTCTCCATGCTCATTGCTGTCAGGAGATACATGCTGGCCAAATACCAATACAGAAACAGAAACATCAGGATATTTCTGGTCCGCACATATTCATACCACTGATAACATTTTACTATTGAAAGAATAGGTAATGTAAGTATAACAAGAATGAAGAGGAGCAGAGAGAAGTCAGCGATGGCCAGGTTCAGGACGTAGACAGTGAAGGGGTTCTTCTTCATGTGGAAGCCCAGGAACCACAGGACCACCATATTCCCCACAAGTCCACACAGGCAAAGAACAATAAAAACACCTGAAATTATCAATAACTTATAATTCTCTCTTATGCACCAATATTTGATATATTGCTCAGTGTATTCATATGGAGAATCCACGTGGTTCAGAGAGAGGTTTGTTGTGTTGGTCTCAACCATGGTGAATGACCCAGCTCTGGCTGGCCACCTCCTCCCTCTCCCAATATCTCCTAGGAGAGACCAGGAATCAGAAGGAAATTAGGGGCAGCACATTCCCAGCACTCACCACCTTTCTCCATGGCCCCACGCCAGCCCCAGGAAGGACCCCCTCCCCTGCCGTGTCCAGGACAGGCTCCCATCCCTCCAATCCTCTTCCTGGACGGGAGGCATCTGTCAGAGAGACCTTTTAAAAAATTACATTACGGGGGGGATAAACTCAAAATCAACATTATGCTAACCAAAACTCTTTAAGACTCTCACAAACATAATCAAAGAAATAATCAACAGGCTCAAGATGCTAAATGGAATTAATACTGCACGGCCCACCCAAGAGTCCTTAAGCTTTAGGAACCATGACCCAAAATGTGCAATCACTCGCCTCTTAAGATGAGGGCTCTCAACTTGCAGGAGGGACCATGGACGGTGTCCCCAGCCACAGGGAGAGCACTCGACTGCACACTGGCTGCTCCGAGGAGGACTGATTCAATTTGCCTTACGGTTGGGCTCCATTTATGGCCCCAGCGAACCTTATCTGTGGTCATATTTGGTTATGTTAGTCCTCATTGGTTGGGGGCCTTAACTTCCTTGTCTTTTGGCTGCAGTGTTTATGTGATGGCGATCACTGGGCGGACTGGGTGGCCCGACCCCCATACCACAACTTCCGGGTTTTTGAGAAATTTTGGTCCCTATCAAGATTGTTTCACCTGCCATAGGATCCAACCCTTGATCACAGTCAGGATTCGACTGATGTTTTTGGAGCGGTGGTACAGTCATCTCTTGCCTCCAAAGTTAAAAGGGAACACAGTCTCGGGGAGCTTGATGCTCTCCATGGATCACTGTTTCTTGCTTGTCCTAAGGTTGCGTTGGGACATCCATTACACAAACAGCTTTTCAGGGAGTATCCTCCACGATCGATAGAGATCTCACTATTGCACTCTTAATGCAGCTTATCAGACTAGAAATCCTGATAACCAGAACTATAATCATTATCGAAGATTGGTAGAGGCCAGTTAGCCGTCCTGATGAGGAAGACCTCAACATACCAAAAAATTTTCCCAGCTGGTTAGTTCCTAATGCAGCGATGATGGCCTCCGAGTCTCTCGCCACCTTCTTCACCCTGTTGACTTGCTCCTTTAGTGGCATCGATACATGTGGGATGTGGATAGAGCACTCGCCTACTGCCAGGTTCAGGACTCTACATCCACCTCTCTCCTTTAGTAGCATCAATTCTTGAGTGTAGGTAGGCAAACCATTACAGAGGTGAGGTTCATCATTCGGGCAAACCCTATTATCATTTTTGCTACCATATTGTCTACATCTGTTCATCCCAGAGCATCTCCCACCTGGCCACCCCCAGCATCCTACCTCCTGGTTCTCCTGGGAACAGTGATGCCGCAGGAGCTCCAGGACATAGATCCTCTGCAGGTCCAGGCTCGCCAGAAGAAAGAGGCCAGGGATGGCTCCTGGGGCCACTTCGCTCTGCTTCTGCTTCCTCTCTTGCACCCGAAGGAGCACACCTTTGCCCAGAGATTACATCCCCGTGATCAAGAGACTCCCTCAATCTCAGCACATCGGTGACAGCTTCCCCTCACATGTCCCATGGACGGAGATCTTGTCAGCAGGTGCTCAACACATCAGCCCCTTCCTCTCTCCATGATGTCCTCCAGTGTTGTGCCACCATGCAAGGGGCCTCTTCTGTTTGCTGTGTGTATAGTGGTCAAAGACTTCCCCCTGCTCTCTCTGGGGGCTCTCCCTGATAGGAAGGCTTCTCCACAACAGTTGGCAGAACCTGGAATGTGGTGCATGTAACTTAGCTATAGCTCCAAAACCATAGGAGACAACGCCTACAGAGCCAAGGGCAAGCAAGATCTTCTGCTTGGAGGCTAAGTAAGAGAGAGGAGCACTGTGACAGTGGAGGAAGATGCTGGGAAATGTTTTTCACAGAGGAGGCAAAGAAAGAAATACACACACTGTCATGGAAGGACAATGATGAGCTCCTTCTTAGCAACGCAAACGTGTGGGAGAGGGTAATAAAGGGACTTCATCTCATGAAGCATGATGGAACAGCATAGCACACTAAAGTGTCCCTGGGAGGCACTCTGCTTCTCTCTGCCAGAGTCCCAAAGGCAAGAGAAGGCCTTGTTTGCTCTGATCCCAGCCGTTCATCCCATGCCCGTGGGACCAGGGGCTCCAGTTATTGTCAGAGCTGAGCAACCAGGCTTGGCCTGAGCTATTATGGAAGTGGTGGCTCTCTGAAGACCAGTCTCTGTCCCCCTCTCATAGAGGGATCTTTAGCCTATACTTTAGCCTTGTTTCAAGTCTCTCTCTGGCCCCAACTCCTGCAGCTCCAGGCTGGAGCCCCTGGACAGGCTGTGGATTTTTTCACTGTCATACATTCTTTACATGAAATCAAAGGGCATCTTTGGAGGACATCAGTCTTGGGGATGACCAATGCAGGCCATAACTCCCAAGAAGAGGTACTCAAAAGATGGAAAACCCATGAAAGAAGGAGAGAAAATAAGCAATGAAAATGCCAGTCCCTTTAAGGCTCAAGGGTGAGATGGCGTGAGAGGAACCCCTTGTAGATAAAAGCACATTTGTAGCACAGTCTACCCCAGACAGTGTAATTTGAGGGGAGACACGCGCATGTCAGGGATGAGATTAGAGGCAATGGGCAAAGCCCTCGTGCTGTTCTGTGCCTGAATTGTGGTGATTTGTCATGGCAAGGTGAGACGAGGCCAGTGCTCTGCCTCCTTGGCTGCTGTTGGGGGGCCTCTGTTGGCATCCCAGGTACATGGAGTGGGTGTAGGTGTTGCTTGGTGGGGCAGAGGAAGGGGACAGCATGACCAGGAGTGGTGCTGCACCTGAGGAATGACGGGGAAGAAGACAGAGTGTTATGGCCGTGGGACTGTCAGGGACTTCCAAGCATTTTCTGCTGGTTTGTCCCTATTGGTGGTAGTCTCTGGCTCATCTCACTCATTCTCATGTTTCTGCCTCCATCTTGCCCTGCCCAATCTCTTCCCCATCATCCCACTAGCGATGTAGGCCATAAGGACAATAAAGCAACAGCAGAGAACTCGAAGAATTCTTCCACCACCAGCTTTGCACAGCAACATCCATTAAATCCCAGCACGGAGACCTGAAGACGGAGCACTGGGGTGTAGAGATCCTGACTAGAAGACCGTTATAATCAGGAAGTTAGTGATCCACTAAACACTCAACCTGCGGAGTCCCAGGTCTGCACTGGTCCATGCCATGCTGGGCCATGATCTGCCTCTTCCTTGGCCATGCATTAAAGCTGGTCAGTTGATGGAAAGAGAGGAGCCTGCAGGTAGCTCCCACTGGGTGCTGGTGATTACACCACCTGCATGTTCTTGCCTTTACCTGAGATTGCTACAGCAGTTCTCACATGAAGATCCCTTTTGTTTGACAGTAGAGTGAGTTGTTTTCTAAGAAAATACTGTCAGATGACCATAATGGGGTAACATTGCCATGGTCAGGATCTGCCCTCATCAGAGGTCTGTTTGGTGCTGCAAGATGTGGGTTCCCAGCACATGAAGAGACATAACGTTATCTGTGCTACCCCCTCCCTCTTCATAGTTTTAGATCTCGTAAATGGTGTTTTAAATCATACTTTATGGAGTCTGAGTGCCTTTCTTAACGGCATCATAACAGATAATGGCCTCCTGTTGAAAAACTGGGGGGAGGAGAGGAAGGAAATGATGTGACCAACTTCTACTGACAAGATCTCCGTCCATGGGACATGTGAGGGGAAGCTGTCACCGATGTGATCAGATTGTGAGGACAGTCTCCTGACCACGGAATGTGATCTCTGGGCAAAGATCTGGTTGTCAGGCACAGGAAAGGATGACAAAGTGGAGTGGGTGATCCCAGAAGCCATCAACACCTTCTTTGTTGTCGCAAGTCTGGCCTTGCTGAGATCCCGTCTGCTGGAACACCTGCACCAGCACTGTTCCCAGCAGCACCAGGAGGTAGGAGGCTGACGATGGACAGGTGGAAGATGCCTCCTGTCCAGGGACAGGACTGGAGGGGTGGGAGCCTGTCCTGGACATGGCAGGGGATGCAGTCATTCCTGGCATATCCTGAGGCTGGCAGGGGGCTGTGGGGAAAGGTGGCGAGTGCTGGGAATGCCACTGCCCCTCATTTCCTTCTGATTCCTGGTCTTTCCTAGGAGGTGGTGGGAGAGGGAGAAAGCAGCCACCCAGAGCAGGGTCATTCACCATGGTCGAGACCAATACAACTGACCTCTCTCTGAACTACATGACTTCTGGATATGTGGACTATGAGGAAAATACGGAATACGAATGCTCAAGACTACCTCACGGATTGATGGTCTTTGCAGGGGTCTGTACGGGGATTTCTCTTTGTGGAATTGTGTGGAATGGGATTGTCATGTGGTTCCTTGGCTTTCACATGAAGAAGAGCCCCTTCACTGTCTACATCCTAAATCTAGCTGTTGCTGACTTCTCTCTGCTCCTCCTGTTTTTTCTGCTCCTACTGGCAATTTTGAGCTTAACGTCATTTTGCTCTTATTTGTCCCATTTTATTTATTTCTACATCCATTTTGTATCTGTAGTTAGATTTCTAAGCCACTTCTTTGACCTCAGCAGCCTGGGTCTCCTGACAGCGATCAGCGTGGAGCGCTGTATCTCTGTCCTCTTCCCACTCTGGTATCGCTGCTACCGCCCAAAGCACTTATCAGGCGTTGTGAGCGGCGTGCTCTGGGCTCTTGCTGGGTGTTTTGTTTCCTCACTGTATCTTAGCTTTAACTTCGCTGAAGGCTACGAGACAGCATTTGCGGGTGTAGCCATTGCAATTTCCATTATTTTGTCAGTGATGATGTTTATTTCCAACCTGTTCCTGTTCATCAAACTCTGCTGTGGCTCACGGAGACGACACCCGGGGAAACTCTATGTTGCTGTCCTGCTCAACGTGATCTTCTTCTTCACCCTTGGGATTCCTTTCGGTGTACAGGTTTTCCTCAATCTTCCAAGTTCACATGAATTATTTCCTGAAAATGTACCTCTTCTACTGGCGTTGCTGAACAGCAGCATCAACCCAGTCATTTACTTCCTGGTGGGGAGCTGCCGGAAATGCCACTTCCAGGGCTCTGTGAAAGTCGCCCTACGACGAGTGTTTGAAGACAAAGTGGTGAGTGAGGAGGAGAGCCGTGCACCTGAGGACACTGGTGGAAACCCCTGTATAAGACAGTGCTGGTGAGGATCCCTGCAGATGCGGCCCCTTGCAGACAGCCAGAAGGAGATGGAGGCGTGGGGACACGTAGCACACAGCCAGCGCTGCACTGCTCAGCCGGGATCCGTCCCTCTGCCTGCTCTGTATTCCCCTTGCCATGACCCTCATTGCTCTGGACACAGCAAATAAACTCTGGCCCCTTTGCTCAGCAGCTGATGAGTTCTGTGGTGTTTGGGGGGATCTCTGGCCAGGGGAAGCTCTGACACATTCGTACCTTGGGGAGCTCTGGCCATCTCTGCTGGCCAAGGAAGGCAGGGGTCTGCAAAAGGGATTGCAAAAATGGTCAAGCCAAGGGGTGCTGGTGAGAGATGGGGGAGGAGTGGTGTAGGGAATAAGGCATAAGGTAAAATTACAGTTTGGAGAATGATTGTCCTGGTTTCAGCTGGGAAAGAGTTAATTCACTTTGTAGTGGCTGCTGTGTTTCAAATTTGGGATAGAAGGACTGTTGATAATGCATATTGTTTTAATTGTTGCCAAGTGATATTTATATTTTTGAAGGACTTTTTTCAGCTTCCCATAGAAGCTGAGAGGGAGCGTGGACAGGACAAGCTTGCCAAAGGCATATTGTGTACCATAAATGTCCTCTTAGTATAGAAAATGCAAATTTCAGGTTAAATACATTTAGGGAACAGTTCCTCTGAGCTCAACCTGATGATGCTCTTCAGTGAGGTGACACCTCCCCTTCTTTCTGCAGGAGCTGTCTCCTAATTGCAGTCTTTAGTTTACTCTTCTGAGGCTCTCTATTGCACAACAAATCCTCTGACCCTCTTGGGTTACTCCTGAGAGGGGAGTAGATTTAAAAAAAATATTGCTGCTGCTGTTTACAGAAAGAAAAACTCTGGGTACAACATGTGGTGGGTTTGATACATGACCTGAGAAGAACATGAGGCAGGAAGGCAGTGGTAAGAATATCAGTCTCTCCTAACTGATACTGCTCTGGGTATGTTTTAGATGCTAATGAGGAAGAAAAGATGGAGAAAAATCAACAGCAAAACTAAACGAATTACTCCACACAACATCTGACGATAGGCTCTTGTGTTGGTGGACTCAACGCTGGACCATAGAGTGGAATTACTGACGCCAAAACGCCAGTTCCCCTCAGGGTGATGGGTGACTGCTGTTACACGTAACTCAGTAGTGCTGCTAATTTCAGTTTTCAAAAGCAATGAGAAGCATCTGATTGCACTTACCAGCAAGAGGAAACATGTGCCCATAGTTGCAAATGAGAACCAAGAAGGCTGGATCAGAGGGGAAGGCTGGAAACCTCATCCTTTCAGGGATAACCAAGAAAAGAGGAATGGGAGGACAGAAATCAGCCCAAACAGCAAAATGGTGATGGTACCTAACAACAGTGACACAGTGTCCTGGTTTGAGTGACACAGGGCTAATTTCTTTTTCAGTAATTTTACTTTGCAGTGAAGTCTCCTCTAATGCTCAGGAAAACTGAATTTTTAGAAGATTCTAATGTCTGAACTGGTGAATATATTTACTTTATAGCCAGCTATGGTATGTGGGTTTCAAGGTCTCAGTGTTTTCAAGCTCACCGGGTTACAGGGATGAGGAGGAGCAGGTCCATGGGCACTTGACCCAAGCTGCCAACAGGATTATTTCACACTCAATATAAATTGGAAAGTTTTCTGAGGATTTCTCTCTCTCTCCCTTGGTGGCTGCCACCCTGAGAAGTCCTTGCCCCGGTGCTGGAGCCCTGAGCCCTTCCCTTCCTCCCGAAGCCGCAGCGCTCGCAGGGTCCCACATGGGCTGTCCCTGCTGGGAGGGACCAGCTTCCTGGGATAGAAGGGGCTGGGGATAGACCTGGGGTATGTTATATCAATATCGGGATCAATATTGTTTCTTTAGTATAAATAATGTTAAATATTTAGTCCTATTCGATTAAATCTGGTTATATTTCAACCATTGGGTTTCCTTGGTTTTTTCCCCCAATTCCCCTTCCCGGGTAGGGAGGGGTCACAGGGTGAGAGAGTAATTGTCTAAATGACAATAAATGGTTGTGGGTTCCTCAAACCATAACACAAGGCCTAACTGGGATCTTGATCATGCCCAGAGAGGGAACACAGAGGGTTCTGGTGCGCCTCAGGAAAATGTGTGGGGTAGGAAGGTAGGAAGAGGGGAGTGAAAGGATTAACAACCATATATCAATGACAGTGTGTGAAAAGCAGCTCCAGAAAATGGCTGCCCCTTCCTTCCAGCCCCGTACCTCAGAAGCTTCTCCAGTTCAGAGCCTCGTCTCCTCCGGTCCCTCCTGAGAGAGCTTCCAGCCGAAGGCCTGCGGGCGGCAGGAGGAATGGCTGGCAGACCCTGCGTGTGTCCCACGGGCGAGGGACAGCACGGGGAACCCCCAAAGACTCCGAGGTAGGAAAAACGAAGCCTGTGTGAGTGTGCACGGGGTGTCTGGGCCCGGCTGCCGGCCCTGTGGGCCGCGGGGGGCCTCTGTGAGGGGAGCTGAGGGGCTGCCCCGCGCGGGGCACGGCCGGTTCCTGCCGGTTCCAGCCGGTTCCACGGCGGCCGCAGCCCCTCAGGGGAGCGTGTGGCGCCGCCGCTGCGAAAACGTGTTTGAGAAGGGGCAGAAGACAGCGGAGAGGCAGAAAAAGAGTGAGAAACAGCAGGGAGAGAAGGGAGGGCAGGGGAGGGGAGGAAGCTGCGGGGTCGCTCGGCAGCCATGGAGGAGCCTGTGCTGGGGCAGATGGGTGTTACCTGAGGGGAAGGGCAGCCTGAGGAGCCTGTAGGGCCAAACCGCCCACGAATACAGTGCAAAAAAGCCAACTGTGAAAGTATGTGATTCACAAGACCGGCCATCTCTAGCATGCCTTCCATCATAGAATGAATTGCTGAACAGGGAGGGGTTTGTTGTGTGGGTCTCCTGCATTATGAATGACCCTGACATGAATCTTCACCTCTCCCTTCCTCTCCTCCAGCCATCCTCCAGTGATGTCCCACCATTTGAGGCACTTCTGGCTTTCCCTGTGTGCACCTGATGCTGGACCAGGAGACCCTCCACATGGGGAAATCACCAGGGTGAGGACAAGCAACAGCATAAGGGCTTCACCCAGTGCCTCTGATGAAACTGCTCGGGTGAGTGGCCTTAGAGATGTGCCTGTGGGTTACATGGAACTGCAAACGGGATTTTATCTGCCAGATTCTGGTCTCACCAAACCTCATTCTTCAGCACCACCAGACAGCTCACTTGTTGCTGTATTTCTTTTGCTCTCCCATTCTCTCTCTTGCTTTTCTTTTCCTTCCTCTTCTCCTTTCTTTCTCATTTTCTATCTCTCATTTCTCTCTTCATGTCCCCTTTTGCTTCTCTCTTTTCCATTCTTTTGCATTCTTCAAACTGCAATTTTACCCTATGTCTTCCTTTCTACACAACTAGACCCTTAGTAACCCACAAGGATCTTTTGGGTTGCCCATTTACAAGCCTTTTTGAAGAACCCTGCCTTCCTTGGCCAGCAGA
>VXAK01019506.1:34807-59919 GCA_013399435.1 Arenaria interpres | reverse complement strand
TTCCCAGAGATGTTAGTATCAAAGGAGCTGGAGACAGGATGCCTCTTCTGTTTCACCTTATGGTGTGGCTTAAGGGGAACTAGTGAAGATCTTCATGCGTAACCAGCTGTTAAGCAGTTTCACTTTAAATCCATCCCTACATTTCCCTCAACAATCAAACATCAGTTAATAACAAAGTACTTTTTTTACACTTTCCATCATTTGGTAAAATTGTCCTACAGATTCTTCATTCTGGCCTCTCTTTTATCAATGTCTGTGCCTCTGTTACATGGTTTTTGCGATCAGACAAACTTGTAACAACTTGTATAAGACAAAATTTTTGGACAGAACAAATGTCAAAGGGAAAATACATGTTTATATACAATCCTGGAAATGTTATGGAGATATATTATTATTGGTTATATCACCTGCTGAACAAAGAATCCTCTGGTTTTCATGGGCTCATTCATCTTCTATAAATATGTATATATCTATTTGTTTTCAACTTGTCCTCAGTTAATATCTAAGGACAATACAGATTCAATCTGCCATTCATACTTAATCTTATTGAAAGGAAACCATATTAATTCCTTATTTAG
Source organism: Arenaria interpres (assembly GCA_013399435.1). NCBI lineage: Eukaryota > Metazoa > Chordata > Aves > Charadriiformes > Scolopacidae > Arenaria > Arenaria interpres. The sequence goes on along the minus strand of VXAK01019506.1, from coordinate 59,341 downwards.
AGTCTTGGAGCTGAGTAACTCAGGAGATTTGTCTGCCAGTACTTCTGATTCTGGCTTGCAAAGTAATCATGGAACTGTCTTTACCATTTGGCGTTTGAAACTGTCTACTTTGTTTAAAATGCTAATATGCTTTAGTTTTCTCTTGTAAATGCAGTTTTAATGTCAGAGGCAAGGGGGAGAGAAATAATGTAGAAAATACTGCAGGTAACTTTAACTCTGATATGTTGAAATATGATAATTCTTTATCTAAAATATTTAAGTTAAATAAAATTTCAGGTTAAGAATTCAGGTTTTCTTTTTCACCACTGGCACTACAAGCTGGCAATATGGGCCCAATATGTCTTTCTTGCACCTTTAGTTTATTTTTTGTTGGGTTTTTATTTGTTTTTGAAAATATTTGTGTTCCCCAGAGATTTATAAGACTACTAAGGATCCTATGATTTGTGATTAAAATTTAGATATACAAATAGACTACTTTGAGGAATGTCATAATCTAATGCAATTTGTCTTGAAACAGTTAGGCAGATTAGAAGCAGTCTCAGTGTTTTTCAGTTTCTTTTCATAAAATCATAGAATAGTTTGGTTTGAAAGGGACTTTTAAAGGACATCTAGTCCAACCCCTCTGCAATGAGCAGGGACATCCTCAGCTTGATCAGGTTGCTCAGAGCCCCATCCAACCTGACCTTGAATCTTTCCAGGGATGGGGCATCTACCACCTCTCTGGGCAACCTGTGCTAGTGTTTCACCACCCTCACATTAAAAAAAAAAATTCTTCCTTATATCTAGTCTAAATCTACTCTCTTTTAGTTCAAAACCATTACCCCTTGTCCTATTGCAACAGGACCTGTGAAAAAGTTTGTCCCTTTCTTTCCTGTGAGCTCCTTTTAAGTACTGAGAGGCTGCTATAAGGTCTCCCCGGACCTTTCTCTTCTCCAGGCTGAACAACCCCAACTCTCTCAGCCTGTCCTCATAGGAGAGGTGCTCCAGCCCTCTGATCATCTGTGTGGTCCTCCACTGGACTTGGTCCAACAGGTCTATGTCTTCCCTGTGCTGAGGACTCCAGAGCTGGTCACAGTACTCCAGGTGGGGTCTCACCAGAGTGGAACAGAGGGTCAGAATTTTCAACCCACCTCCTTTTTATTTGACATTATTAATTCTTTCTAAGTGGTGAGAACTAGCCATATCTTTAAAGTAATTTGATTATTTTTGGCTTGAAACAGACCTATTCCTTATTAGCACTTTTAAACTCTTTCTTGAACCTAGTATAGAGAGGTTAAATCATTGCATCATTAATATTTAAGGCAGACTAAATGGAAAGAAATGCTTATAAAGTCCAGACTCCTTTATCACTGATATAATAGTACAAGGAGACAATTTTCTTCAAAAGAATGGGAAGATAGCTCTGTCTGTTCCATGTTGGATCATTTATCTCTGTTATATTGATGAATTCATTTTGGTAACAGTACTTTGTCTGAATAATGAAAAGCTGGATAAGGTAGCCTGATGGTCTAGATGGAATACTTAAATTTTCTCCCAATTACAGGAAAGCTTATTTTTAAGATTCACTGTAATCCATCTCATTTTTCTCTCTGTTTCTTTCTTTCTCTCTGTATTCTGGCTCTTTCACCTTGTTTCTAGAGAATCCATTATCATTATATTTATAGCCATCGGTTTACTTATTTTGTTAAGCAACAGCTCTCCTCACCCTCACCAAGTAGTAGTTTTACCTATATAATCAGAAATCCTTGAAAACCAGGTATTTTACTGTGGCTTTGGTGCACATTATTTTGTCAGTTACACCAAGTTTGTCACTACACTACAGAGCAGAATTATTATTTTTTTTAAGAAGCTAAAACACTTTAAGAAGCACACTCTTCGGCAGTAGTGCTAAACATCTGATTTAATGGGATGATAAATAGATTTATATTGTCAATGAGTGTTTAATTTTTAGAAGACACAATTGGGTTAGCTAATTTGATTTGCTGATTAACATAAACTGTAGAATTGGATGCCTTTAGTACTGCATTAAACTCACTGACTTACACATAAATGAAGCACTTCCAAAAAAGGACATCCATTCATAAATTAGAAGTGTCAAAAGATATATAACTGCCCAGAATTTGAGTGAATGCTGAATTTGCAACTCAATTAAAAGTTTGCCCCTATGTGAATTTGCCTAATTTTCACATTGTCTTGCATTTCTCTGATGCACTACAAACACTTTCATTACTCAGATTTGTTCCTCTGTAAAGGTACTGAGCACTAGTAAAGTTATTAAATGTACTTCTTCACTAAGATCAGAAGTTGTCTTGAGAAGCTATTTTTTCATATGCTGAACTGTTTGAATTGCTAAAAGTGAAGACTTAGAACAAAACAGACCATATTGACAGAAGGAAAAAACCCCACAACTAACCACACCTCCCTATTTCCACTGATGGGGCTCCCATGGGGAGCTATTTGCATAGAAAAGAAAAGAAAAGTTTTCATATTTGGTAGTATTTAATATCCATCATGGGTTTATTGGTACAAATATATAACTTCTGAAAACCTTAGTAGCCCTGCGTAGCATATATCTATGCAGATTTACACAGTCTTAGCCTGCTCAGCAATGACAGAAAGAGATTGCCTTGCCTGATGTGGCACTTTTCCCTTGAATTAAATTTACAATAGTTTAAAATATCTCATCATCAGAAAGATATGTCTGTTGATGTAGATAAAGGGGACAACCATAATTGAAGAATTGCAAATGAAAGATAAAGCTATTCACAGACAGAATAAGAAAGAAGATGAGAGAAAGAGTGACTTACAGGTGTTTATATTCTTCCTGCAGTGTTGAAACAATAGTGCAGCTAGTGGGATTAAAATGTACAAACCGAAAGATTTCACAAATCTTAGAACAAACCTTAGTCAACAGCAGCTTGACTAAATGAAATCACCCATAGAAAACCGGTGAAAAAGTTGCTTTTGGAAACAAACAAAAAAATAAATTCACTCAACCCAACCCTCTTAAACTGAATGTACTTCGTAAAGGATTAGCACTGTGGGTTTAGTTTTAAATTGAAATAATTCTTCATAATAGGATACAAATTCTGCTGCTTTTATTTGATAAATACATAGGGGTTATAAGCTTCCCATTATTGTAACCTGTTGATTTTCTCTTGTCTGTGTATTCAGAAATGTGTCTAGCTCATATAGAATGTGAGTTATTAATAGAATGACCTACTGGAAAAAACCAGACAGAACAATCTTCTGTTTAAACCTGGATTTAGCCAAATATAGGTAAAATATGTCTCTTGCTCCAGGATATTGCTGAGTACTCCTGTGGTCAACAGGACAATTCAGATTCTCAAATAGAGGCAAGTGCTCTGCCAAACATGATCCTAACAGCTCTTTTTATTGGGTAAATTATGGATTCATATAACTGATGTTCTCTCTCACTGCTGACACTTCATGAAAAAGGAATTTGAACATATGATTGACTGTATGCAGTCTGTAAAGCAACCTTTAACCAAATTGAGTCAGCTCAGGCTTGATAGGCTTTCTAGAGCATAGTAAAAAAAAAAGATAAACTTCCTGTTTAGGAAGATTAACGTATTCCTGATACTTGTCAAAAACCATTGTACAAAGGTGAAATTTTCTCCGTGGTTGTATATGGTGCTTTTAGCAGTTGTTTTTTTTGTTTGGTTGGTTTTTTTAACCAGTTAACAAAAGATTCATATAAACAACTAGAATACTCTCACTCAAGTTTCAGCATAATTACAGATAGATGTTTCATTTCCTCTTCTAGCTTCAACTTTCTTTCTGATCTCTGGATAAAATTCACTTATTTCCTGAGACTTTAAAAACTACTGTTTCTCTTCTCCTTCAGCCTATTTATTTGGAACAACCATTTCTCTGGGAATTGTTTTGAACATAGAGTGCTTTAAAAGCCTGTTTCACTGGATAGTATAAGAAAATCTCAACCATTTTTCCAGAGTGTAAAATAACTCTAAAATTGAAGCCCATTAAGACCTCATATCTTCAGTTTCTTGCTGCTATGCATCATCATCACTGGCTTCATCTATCTCATACTTTGAAGCTGAATTCTCTTTCAAGGCATCAGCACCAACCCACAGACTGGGTTGCAGCTACTTGTGTAAGTCACCTGCTTGTAAAGCCTCCCCCACGATGAATTTTAAACAATCCACTTCGCACCACCACTCCTTTTTGGGCTGTAATCACAATCCTTAGTACAAGCTTTTGTCTTTTCGGCAAACACAAATCCACAAATAAAACTCTTAGCCTTCAGTATGCAAACTCTTAGTAAATATTATGTCTTTCATTGCTATCTTCTCTTTAAAAGGAATTTTGCTATTTCTCATTAAATTAAAAAAAAAAAAAGTTTCATTAACAGTATTAAAAAGAAAATGTATTTTTATCTTACCCAGGCATGTCCTAAACTTTTGTCTTTCAGATAACTTACATTTGTCTCTATTTTTTTCTCATAAGAACTTTAATGATTTTTGGTGACAAATGAGGAATATATAAAAATGTGGACATGATTGTCTATACTTCTTTTTGATGTTATCTTAGCCTTTATTCTTGTTGATTTAATTATGGAAATCTTCAAGTTACAAAACTCAACCTTAGACATTTCTTAAAAACTTTGAAGTTTCAACATAAATTGAAAATTCACTACAGAAACAGTCTCTTCTAATTAAAAGTGGATCCACATTTAATTTCAGGTAAAAATTGTGATTTGATTCTGGAATGATAACCCTATTTATTTTTCATTTTTCAGTGTAACAATGGAAACATTCTTATCCAGAGGCTTATGTATAACAAAGTCATCTTTGCTAAAATTCTGTATGACATGTATTTCCTTTTTTACTGATATCATCATATAATCTACGACTAAAGCTCATTTTAGATATATTCATCTGAATCAATTTAGCATAGGTTCCTATGAAATGATAATAAGGAGAAAGAATAAATCTACTATCAAGTTTGAATTTTTTTTATTTCCATAATTTTAATTAGTCTTATGCTTACAATAATCATTATTAATATAATTCACAAGTTGGATTTAGCAACATTTTGACTAAAAACATTTCAGACTATTGTCTTAGATCTGAAACAAGTATCTTCGCAAAGTACTAAGAATGTAACAGAAGACTGAGCAGAACTTGAAGTGATAAACTGATTTCTTTTCATCTAGCAAATGACAGGTTTTTATGGAACTTAAGGAAAGGTGAAAAATAAGATGACATAGTAGTGGTCATACTCTCTTAGTTTTGAAAAATAGTTCAAAAATTTTGTGCACATACTAAAATACATGCAAACCCAGTGATGGGTAAAATAAATCTTAGGAAAAGATTCAGAGTGTAATTTAGGCAAGGGCCAATTGGAGGTAGAAAGAAAAACTTGGGCTTTTTTTTCACTTTGTGGACAATTGAACAACTTATTCCACAGCAAATCAATGCATATTGATTTTTAAAAGGTCTGAGCATGGTATAACCCATACAGTCAGTACCACTGACTGGTCACGCCTTCATGCTCGTTTGTATGAAGGTTCTACTGTACTGTTTGTCACAAACTTAATTTCCTGTTCTATGCCCTACATTGAATAGTCACCATGTTCCTTCCTCAGAGACTAGATTGACTGTAGGAGAATTATATTAGATTTATATTTTAAGCTGGAAAGTCTTTCTCTCTTCACCAAAAAGAGAGGGAATTATTCCTATATTAAACTTTTCCCCTTCTTCCCCTCCTTTCTTTCCCAGGTGAAGACTTTCTCTAGATATGTGTAAGAGACTCAATTTGCCTGAACTGCATGAGAACAAGGAGCTGTTCATGTATAGTATGTGTTTTATGTGCAGGTCATACATGCGCATTCTAGTGAAATACATGCACAGAGGTTATAAAATCATTTAATGACATTAATGAACCATGTGCTATGTATAACATATGCATAAATCATCATAAAATTGTGTTCCTCCATCCAAAAATTGCTCATCTGTTTGCAAGAATTATATAAAAATTGCAGCGTCCGCTGTTTAGTGTTGTTGGTTTTTGTGGGTTTTTTGTTGTTGTTGTTTTTCTTTAAATTGCTTTCTATTTGAACCATCATTCAACACCTGTGACAGCACTGAGAAGATTTTTGCCGGTCAGTCTCAACAAATGAACTACACTGTCTCTGTCTGCCAACGTACATTTACGAAGGGTCAGTATAGAAAATCATATCAATTCCTTAAATGTCCCTGCTAGGATTGTCTTAATAAAAAACTATCTACTTATTGATATCTTCTGCTCAATAATCATATTTTAAAATCATTTTATGATACGCCTCATCAAGCTGCTTCTTCATTTCTTACTGCATAATTTTGACAGAACCGTTTGGAAAATCAATGCCTCAGAGCTGTGTTTGGATTTACTGCTGAATCCAATTACAGTGTATTATCATAAAAAGCATCAAAGTGAAATTTATTGATGGTACTTGTTTAGTGAGCTGTTAACTCTAAATATAAATATTTTAATGGCATGATTTCTCACCATAACAAAAGAGGAACGAGAAATAAACTCTGTAATCTGGCACAACAAACCACTTTCCAATACAAAGACTTCAGGAGCACTGTACTATACAAAGGTCTGCTCTTACCTGACAACATTCCCAGACAGAAGAACAAGCCTTAAAAATAATATTTTTATTATTATTTTTATTATTACTTTTATTGATTTTGTCTAAATAAGAGTCATCAAGTATATGCTATTATTTACACCACTGAAAAATTACTATTTTATATTTACGGGTTGAAGAGCTCTTGAAGAAACATAATTTGCCTGTCCAAAATCCCAGATGAGACTGATATGTTTCTGCCTCAGAGAGCCATCAACCTAACTGCTACTCCAAATTGAAAACTGGCTGATAAGAATCAGTCATTTTGTACATTAAGAAATTGGACTACTGAATTTGTTTTCATATACCTCTGAGGTTTCTCAGCAGCCTCTGTTAAGCTTGCACAAATGGGCGCAGGGACACCTCCCACCAGACCAGATTGCTCAAAGCCCCCTCCAGCCTGGCCTTGAATACCTCCAGGGATGGGGCAGCCACAGCTTCTCTGGGCAACCTGTTCCCGTGTCTCATCATCCTGACAGTAAAAAATTTCTTCCTGAGATCTAATCCCCTCTTTCAGTTTAAAACCATTAGCCCTCATCCTATCAAGGATATGATAAATGAAACAGTCAGAATAGGATATTTAATAACAACCAATACCAACTCAGTCATTATTACATATTTGTAAAGATAGATATGAAATTGGATGGAATTGTCTCTCGCATTGAAAGCCAGTTTTTGACTACAAAACTCTAGTACTTTTCAGAGTATTATGGTAGAGCAACAATATCATCCAATGTTTAGGGTTATAAATCCCCTGCTGAACAGTACACGTCTCAGTCCATATCTCAATATTTTTCAAGTTTAAAGCTTCCCCTTTAAAGGTATATATTTGCATAAAATGTATTTTACAGTGTTTATTAATTTTTATTAGCAATTTTTATGTATTTTTTAGTTACCAAGGATCACCTGAATTCAAATATAACTTGCCCACTGTCTGCTTATGCCTATTAAAATATGAAACTAAACCTTCACTTTTGAGCAAGTATTTTAACTTGCTACATGTTGTCACTCCTAGAGGATTGTATTGATTAAGGGAAAGAAGCCAGATGTCAGAAGTCAGGAAATTCTAAATTCAAATAATATGTAACTGATGTGCTAATAATATGTGCTGATGGTACGTAGTTACTTCTTTAGCAAAATCAGCATTTAGAGAATTTGGGCAAGTCATTTAAATGGCAGTAATTTAAAAAAACTTCTAAATGTCTTAAACACAAATAGTTGAGCTCCTCAAATGTACTTTCTGCTTTGTGTAGGAGTCTACATCCTCATCCGTAGCAAATAAACAAAATTTTGTATTCAGTCATCTGTTGAGATTCAGCAACCTAAAACAATACCCACCAGGCTGTATTTATTCATTAAAATTGCACTACCAAACAATTGCACAAGCCAAACAGCTTCTCATTACTTCCTTTGTAGTGTCATATAACAATAACCAGTCAGTGCACATACCACAGATCAAAAACATTTATCCTCTTCTTAGTTCCACCAAACATAATCAGAAGTTTCAGTGTTTATGTTAGCAAATTCTAATACGTAGTAGTACTTAGTGGTTTATCAGACCTTATAATTCATCTAAATTCCATTAAAAAGTACCAAGGGGAAATAAAATTCAAAGTTATTCAAGTGTGACAGCTCAGACTGAATAAGGGACACTGAAAACACTCACCACCTCTACAAAAGGCTCTGCTTTTACTTTCACACCAATGAAAACAGAGGAAGGTACTTGAGTTGTAAAGGTCTAAGGTCAATTACTTTTCGCTTTCTCTTTTTATTTTCTCTGAAGTTCGTGCAATTACAGATGGTCTTAGTGATTAAAACAAATAATATCTGAACAGTTGCATACAATGATAAATACTATTAAAGTATTCAAATGTGCAAGAAAAGATAGAAAGAGCAGCAGAAGATTCCAAGGACAATGTTTTAAAAGTATTATGCATTCAAAGGAGAACTGCAATATCATAGAGGAAAGGCCGCGTGACAAAAAACTTGTGGTATTAAATTAAGTATTAAAAAATGTGGGAAGATACATTTCGGGAATAATGAACATTAAATTAACAGCTTGGAGTGCCATGTTCTTATGCAGGTGGTTCTTGGACAGTTTCAGTACTGTATTTATTACAATAAATAATATGAGTCTTTAGGGCAAAATATTTAACCTAACAAATGTTTAAGAAAGATTTTAACAAGGTAGCAACTGAATCTGTAGGTCTTGTCACTTCAAAGGTCAGTATATCTCTGCAAACCCACCAAACCAGTCTACTAGAAATTTTGAAAAGATGTCATATTTCTGTACTAATGAACATTAGCACTCGGTAAAAACTGAGCAAAAGACCTCAGAATACTAATTAATTAGTAAGTTATTATAACTGTAAGGAGCAATCCTAACATGTCTGTGGGAAAGGCAAATGTAGGCCAATGTTGTATTGCTGGAGGGTATTACTACATGGAAAATTATAAAACCATGTCACAAGGCTTAGTGAGATCTCATCTTTCAGAAAGTGCAATTCTGCACCTGCAGAAGTTAAGCTGAAAGACGTGACAATGCTAGATTGTGTTTACTTCAATTAAATAATTTCCTCACAATGTTTACAAGTGAAATTTTGCAGGAATATTTCTCACTTGCACATGACTTACAATTGATGGAAAACCATCTATATGGTTTTCTATACCATTCTATTTATATCAACTTCACTTAGCCTTATCTAATTACATTTTATGTATTGATAAGATAGGAAATAGGGTTTTTTTTCCCTCATCATAAAAAATACTGTATACTCTATAGCATACAATACTGTATAAAGTATATTAGACTATAGTGTATATACTATACAGTTAATAGTAAATAAAGGCATAAAGTAAATATATTCTAAATATAAAGAGGTAGGAATGTCTCGTTCTGTAGATCAGAAATGAAGTTTGTAGAACTGGGAAACATGGTGCCTCTGCACAAGTCACTTCAAGAACAGCAAAAATGCACCTGTAATCATCTTCATGTCTATTCTGAAGTGGAGGAAAACGTTTATTAGCTAAACTGTATGTGTTAATTTAGGGAAAATGCAGAGACAGAACTGACATTTTGCCCAATATCAGTGTAAGGACAGCGTCAGAATGTTAGTCATCTTCTTCAGATACCTTATTAAAAAGTATACAATTGTTTGCAGAAATATGTGCCCTCTTGACTTAATGCATAAACCCCCGGTTTGGGGATATAGTTATGGAAGTTCTCTTTGAAAATACTTTCTTAAGCATATATATTTTTATACATAGCTATTCTGAATTTTAACATATCTGAAAAGGAACATCAAGAACTCACGAAAAATTGGTGATACAGTTTTGTTCCAGACTACCTTTTCAAATGTGACTCAGTCTTAAATCCTTTTGACTTTATGTCTAGCCTGACATTAATGATAGTTAAGAAGGCTCTGTATTTTGTAATATGGGGGCAGGCATTATAAAATAAATGTTTCTACGTATCATGTTCATACTCAGCACTTTCTCAGCAACTTCTTTACCACTTTGCAGGATGTGAAGGTTTTCTGTAGGCATGGTAAGGTGTAGGAGACTAAGGGAGGGCACAGGAACAGGAATCTCTCATATCAGCATAAATACATCCCTTGGGTTTCACATATTTTTGGTACATACAGCTAAGATGCAAAGCTAAAGCTTCCTTGCCTTATGAGGAACTTGTGCTGTAGGAATATGTGACTTTAGCATTGAGTTAGAGCCAAAGCACATCATTGGAAGTTGACTGGAATTTTTCACAATACACCAATCAACAAGTAGCAATTAAGGTAACCAAAAACTTTGGTTGTGGCTGATTTCACCAGTGATTAAATGAAAATTTTGATAAATTCAGAAGTGCCTTAATAATGCCCAAGAAGTATGACAATCTGAGCTTTAGGTCCAATCTTGTCTAACTTAAAATGATCAAGACAGATATCCCGCAATGGCTTGTAAATTAATACTGTTCAGGACATGGTGATAATGAAGTCTCAGGAAGGACATACTGAGCTTGAAACACTGATCAATCTGTTAGTATTATTTCAGTCATAAATTCATTTATTACTCACCTTTGCTGCAGCAGTTCCAGAACGGTACAGGCCAATCATTAAACTCCACGGAGCAGAAGTGAGCAGATATCACATGGTTCTGGCTAAAACCTTGCCACACTGCCATGTTTTTTGGAAACATGATAAGAGGTTATGTCTGAGATTTTGCAGTCTACTACTTGCTGAAACTCCAGTTTCAAAAACGTTTTTGCGTGACAATACTTGTTTTCTTCAGAATCTCAATACATACTACGTCTGGCAGCGATTGCAATTCAAACACTACAGGAGTGTTTGATAAAAAGCTTGAATTCAGCAAAAGTAATTAATGGGAAAATCTCACTATTCTCTGACAGATTCTTTTTTCTTCTGTTTGATGAAACTATCAATTGAACTACAGTAATTTAGTTTGAATCACACACAAGAACTGATATACTGTAAAATGAAAGAGTTAAAAGACAGCCTGAAAACAATGGCTAATGAAGAGTAATCCAATGATCAAAAGAAGGGCCTACATTGTTAACTGTTTATGACACCATTCTAAATTCTAGTAATCTGGTTTATTTTTATTGAACCCCACAACATGTTGTGCATAATACTGCATTTTATTATTTATTTATTTGCTTCTTATTTATTAAGAAACAACAAGCTTGATTGTTTCTTTAAAAGTGAAAGCTGTACATTTAGAGGAGTTCTTGTGTGTGAAAAATATATTTAAGTTTCACATTAACACATATACAAACAGACCTAGTTAGCAATATATTAAAATAAATATACTGGCAGTTATATAAAATATGCCAATAAAATATTAATTTATTTATATAGGAATCTTATTCCTACTCTCTGCCTGTATAAAGCCCAGAGGTCCTTGGCTGCTTTTCCAATTTGTTCCTGCTTCTTTTGACATGTATATTACTGGGAACTCTAGGTATGTATAAATAAATAAAAAGCTTTATGCTGTAAAATTTATGATACAGCAAAAACTTCCTCAGTATCTAAACCATCTATTTCAATTCTTTTAGGTAGAGTTACCTTGTTATATTTTTTGAACTTCATAGAGAAGCGTTAGAAAGGGAACACAATAAATAGTTCAGGGTATGTATAAGCTAGGTCAAAGACCAAAGCTCTGAACTAACGAAGTGTAATGGTCAGTTTGTAACCCAAGGTCTGTTTATGTCTCTGTTGTACTGTGTTTAAACAAAGGAATTACAAGCATACATCAAACTATTACCATTATTGTCAGTACCGCAGAAGGAGCTGCCAAATATTTTAGTTCACTCTTGCGCAGTAATTGGTATTCAACTGTCATTTTTCACCTAATGCTTCTGAACAAACTGTTGATGTAATTCAAATTATGAGCTTTGATAATGGAGGCAGCCCATATGGGAAAGGGAGGGTGAAGAGTGGTGTGGAATGAAACTGGAAAGGAGGGCAGCTGGTGCAAACAACAAAACTTTTAGCCAACCTTTCTCTGTAAAGTCTGAATTCTCAATGCCATTCTCAAAGCCATAGGAAGGTATATTACAGCTAATTTTCAGATGTCACCTAACACTGAATTAAAAAGAGAAACCCTAACTGAGGACTGGTTAATAAAGCATACTTTTTCTAGTGCTGCAGCCCAATTAATGCTATTCAAATATAATCCTAATCTTGCAATGAATCCTTTACTATCAGATAGTCATCAGGTTCTCTACAAAATCAGGGCCATAGAGTTTAATTAATTAAAACTGCATTATGAAACTTGGAATACAGGATAAATGCTTTATTTTATTCACTACTTTCTGTAATAGGACAAAAAAAGTTGTCAGAAAGAAAGAGATTTTTTTTAAGTGAAGATTATCAAACTGATTATTTGTATTTTTATGTATTCTCACAACCTTGTCTTTCTGAGTTGTTTTGACAAATATTACAGTGAATCAAAAGGTTTTACAAGTAGGGCGTATGCAACTTTAAAGACCAAAACAATCATTTATTGACTGACGTACATGATAGATAGTGGGGATTAACAAGCTACCAGGTTAAGCATTAATATGCTCACCACCCATGGTAGGTCACCTAATAAATCTCTGTTGGCCAGGCACTCATCAAGCAGACGAGTAAAGGTCTGCTGCTGTTACTCTTTGAACTGCATTGCTCCTTTACTTCTGCTGAGTTGATATTTTCCAATTCCCTGTTTTTTTTTCCTTAGGATTTTATAGCTTTTCATGTCAGTGTTTTTGCTCCTGAATCCTGGAGCTGATAACTATCCAGTCTCAACAGTCTTTTTCCAAAATTTTCCTTTTCTTACCTTGAATGGCTGTGGTTTACACATTTCTCATGGCTCCTTCCCATATCTTAGTAATTTTCTCAGAAATCTAAGACAAGGTTGCACAGCTGTGGTCTATCAAAACCAGGCCTTGTAACACAGCCACTGAACCCCTGGGAGGAGGGTTATATACAGGTTACACCAATACTGGTTTATTTAACCAGGTCAGGGACCATCCCAAGGCACTGGAAGACAGCCAACTGTGTTATTAAATTGCTGCCACGCTTCTTAGCACAGTTTGGTCAGGGCCAACTAGCACTCCCCAGATAGTGCCTGGGCATGCTTTGAGGGGTTAATATTGCACAGGAACTGTTAACACCAGATAGTTTTGATGTGGTTTCTCAGCAGTGGGGTGTGAGACACTTTAATAATGCAGGCTCCAACACCAGAGAGTAAATACAGACACGTTTAATTTAGCTTATCAGACTAAATACAGACACTGATTTATCTTATCATTCCACCAATCTGGCGCCAAAGAGGCAAGGGGCATACAACCTAAAATCAGAATTAATACAGTATCCTTCATTCCAGCTACAGTGAAATATTATAGCGATACACTTTGGGGAGGCTGGGGACTACCAAGAGTATTTGGTTGTTAAAAATCACCAATCTCACTACTGTTCAATAGCAAATTCCACAAAGCTATGAGAAAAAATCAGTTTGCCAAACAGAAACAAATTTATTTTAAACCATATACAACTTTTTTTTTTTTCCCCTGAACAATATGCACAAACACACATGCACGCACACATGAAACAGAGCATGTTCTGGTGAAGGTTGCTAACACATGCCTCCCAAAATAACTTCAAAGAATTTACATAATGAATGTGTAAATTAAAACAGAAACATGTTACATTTTCACTACTTTACAAGCTGAAAGCAGCTTGTCTTATTTGCTTTGAACTTTCAAAATATTCATCTTTTGTAGTTTCAAACTAGGTAAAAGAATTTGCAGGCCAGACAGTATAGGTTGTGTTTGCTCTTAAAACAGACAGGGGTGCTGAAAAACAGGCCAACAAATGGAATACTGGTTGCATCCTTAATTAGTTCATTTCTTTCAAGTTCTGCAGACTCATTTTATAGTCTGTGGAAACATGCAACATTCTTCCATAGGTTTGCTTAGCACTGACAGAAAGTGAAATTGGAACGTTCCTCTCCAATTGCAATGTATTTTATTCCTCCTTCCCTGAGTACACTGCATACTTTATCTACAAGTTTACTCTGTTACTGGGGAAAAAGTAACAACAGGGGATGAAATATTGTTTTCAACATATTAATGAATGTTGTCCTTGTTCTGGATGTACCAGGGGACTTCCCAAAAATGTGCATTTTCCCCTGTATGCATACTTCTTTTGTCTCAAGATAAAGAAGCAGCTATGAAAGAATATTCACACAACCAGTGTAAACACTGGAAAAAGCCTTTTGAGCTGATGAGCTCTAGACAGTCAAGGGAGGAGACCTATTTTAGGTCAATATGTGTTACTCCGTAAACGTAAAAAGATCTAAATTAAAGCCAAAGAATAGAAACTCCATATGCCACAGATTGTTGAACACCTGTTTTTCTCTAACACCCTGGAATCTAATGGGAGGGCAATGTTAAAGTTGTGGTGGGGGCGCTGGTAATTTATTTTAATTTAAAGACAATAGATAGTTAAACTCACAAAATCTATTTCATAAACATTTTGTTTGTAAGGCTAGAAATGGCACATCATACTATTATGAGACAAAAGAGCAGAAATGTTGAAGCTGCACAAGTCTATGATGGCTGGCTGATTGTTCTTGTTGCTATTGTTGTTGTTTTATGCATTTCCTTATTTTGATTCCAGGCAGTTTTTCCACTGGTGTCTTTATTGTGCTTTTGTACATAGTAATCAATGGTCTTGCTATCTTATCTAGCCCTACAGGAGAGCTATGTTCTCTCACTCCATCTGCCATCAGCCTCTCTCAGGTAATAAATGAGAGAGATGATGAGCACTCTGCTTGTCTCCCTCAGGTGCTGTGACTCACCCTCCTGGAAGCACTTTTTGCTTGAGGGATCCTGGCTGCTAGTTCTTTCCTCCCTCCTCCTGTCTCCTGCACCAATGAACAGCCAAAAGCAGACCATAGGACCATAACTACCAGCCATCTGCTTTCTCTGTAGAATAGAATAAGCATGAAAAAATTAGAAATAATTCACCCTGATTGCGTCGATTTATTAGAAGTGCTACGTTCTGATGCACAAAGAAAGGGGAGCAGGGGAGACATAGAGAACAAGAGATAATTATTATTCATCATTACAATTTTCCAACCATAAAGGAATCAGAAAATACAAAGAAAAAATAGGTAATCTAAGCAAATTCATTAGGTATTTTGCAAATGGATACTCTCTGTCAGCTATTCTGATCACTGCTATATTATCAGCATTATTTTACACACACGTACGTGCATATTTTAAAAGGTACTAAAGGTATATTTGGAAGGTATCAGCAGAGGATTCTGGTTTATTGTCATGGACAGATCATATCCAGAAAGTTTTGAGAAATAATGAACAATACAGAAAAACATTAGAAGGTTAACATTTTGCTTACAAAGTCTCAATGGAATACAAATTGCTGGCTAACCTTCATGACGGGCAATTCATGCTTTTGGGTTGATTCCTCAGCGTCAGCTGAACTACTTGTTTAGCTGTATTAGTAAATAAAAATGGCCAAAGAACCTAATAACTATTTCAAAATGTTAAAAATCTGTCTGTGAAAAAGCCTAAAAGAAAAAAAATGGGGGTCAAACAAGGTGGAATTTCAGGAGTGAATTAAATATTATGGAAGGAGTTTCACTCAGATCTATTTAAAAGTTAATTTAAAGGTAAACTTCAAGTATATTTTCTAAAAAATTCAACAACTGTAGATATGCTTTCTAATTTTTAAAGTTTTCTCAGAGGAAGAAAGTTAGGATGAACTTTTTTTCTTTGAGGAATATGTGGAGGTGACTGTTGAAAACAGACTTAGAATGAGAACTAACTTCATCTCCAATACCATGCCATATACATTTTTATTTTATGTACAGAAAAACAAAAATACACTCTTCCAACTACTACTGGAACATTTTGTGTTTTCAGTAGAAACAATTCTACGTTCTTAAATTGAGGACTAACCCAAAGGAATATGTAAGCAGGTATTTACAATGATTTGAACTGGTTGGTCAATGCCTTGGAGTGTTACAGAAGTACTTCATATGACAGTTTACTTTGTTTTGTCTTGCACCAGTTATCCTACTACATAACTAACCCATTTTACCCATGTGCATAGATATGTACACAAACATACATACCTTCGTACAAATTTCGACATATTGTTCTAGTAATAGACAGAGGACAGAATAAACTGGGAAAAAAAATGCAAAAATATCACAGTGTAAGAAGTTAAGTTTCCACAGCAATAAAAGAGTTTCATCATTAAAGGTACGACCTTGAGAAAACTGCAGCTTGCTTGTATGTTGAAATGAGAGAGTTTACCATGAATTTATCAAGTGTTTAATTTACTCATAGGTTTGTCAATTGGTAAAGCTTAGGGACATAAGAAATTACTAAATAATCCAGTTTGACTATTATATCACAAGTCATTATTTTTTACTTCACTAATTCTACATCAAAAATAGTAATTTTTTCTTTCCTCTGAAGTGTATTTTCTAGGACAGTAGCTTGTGTCTCAATTTTTCTCATTTGTCCAATTTAAGCCTTCAACCATCATTTCCTTCATTGTAATACAATATTGCTTGTCTTTTACATTGCTTTCACTACTTAACAAAACATTACATGAAAAGTCAGTGTCTGTATTCAAACTGTACACCTATGAACAACATCAGGGCATGAACCTGACCACTGGTGCATAGTTGTGCATTCTGTTGCTATTAACGTAGTCTCTGGAAGGCTTTCAACTGAAGACAACAAATAATCTCTGATATAATGCCTGAGTATAGTCCAAGGAGCAAAGTCATCAACAAGGGTCATTTCTAGTGCCTAGTTTGTATGCAGCCATCCTGTTCCAGAAGGAAAAGAGAGTATAATTGTATGGGTCATGCCTTGCCAAGTAATATGGATTATCAATAACCGCCTTTGCAAAAAAGTGTACTTGGTGTAAGTCAGTTTGTAAAAACAATAAAGAAAGATTATTATTGGGTTAAAAACTGCTAGGAAAGTGAATTTCAAATGTTTTTATCAAAATTAAAGAATAATATTTTTCACTTGAATTACACAGCATATAATGAGATATTGTATGGTTAATTTCTCTTCTATTTGAGGTACGATTTTCAAGGATGTCTACAAAATATATGATGAAAGTGTTACTGATGGCCCAGCAGGACACTACATTTTAGAAGTCAAGACATCAATATTAACAGTAAAGAATTCAGGAGAGAGAATGCTTTTTCCTGCATGTTTAATGAGATTATTAGTATAAAAGGGCTTCCAGATGTAGCATGCAGGAGGATTATACACAAATTCAGGACAGCAAGAGCTCAAAAAAAATAAGAAAAAATAAAAGGCATGACTACATGATTCTAATTTCTGTGAAAGGATAAAAGGATATTATTTTCAGCCACACAAATGTGAGCTCCAAAGACAGGGCTAAATCAAAAGAAATTCCTACATCCACTCAGTGTTGTCATAGACACCAGGACTGACTATAGAAAATTAAAAAGTGAAGGAGTAGAACATAATGAAAATTCTGGAACTTTCATCTTTCATTGTGTTCCTAGAAGTATAAAAATGTAATTAGAAATAAATGCATAACATATATCAATAATGTATCAAGGTTAAACAGAAAGACATAAATTAAAGAAGGTTTTCTATACTTGTGAAACTCTTGCTTCTGCACTGCAAGCCTGTGTCTGTAACTATGCAGTAAGTCTTCACTAACCACACAATGATGTTACACAAAAACACATGGGAAAGCTGACGCAGTGAAAACACACACAAACCGAAGGTTATCGAGTTTCAAAGACTGAAGGTTATGGCGCAGCTCAGCGGGGGTTTGTTTCTTATACATGGTTGATGATAGAAATCAAAGTTTCATTCTGCTTCAGCTACCTACTGCTTGTTAGCTGTAAGAAGTCCATGAGTAGCTGCCCCCAAGATTTTTCCATTGCAGAAAGAACATCCTCGATTTTTAAGTCATTAAAGGTGAGTCTCTGGTGGGGGATAGAAGGAGGAAAAGCCTCTGTTCTGCTTTCATAAAGACAGAAGCAATCTCTTTTACTTCTTTTCGAAACTATGCAGGATATTAGGATAAATCAGTATGCTAACACTAGAGAAAAGTCTCAGTAACCAAACCCTGAAAACACATTCACCCATCCCACTGTTTTGGTATGGACAAATTACTGGGAATGAGGTAACTCATCTGAATCATAAAACCATAGAGAGGTTTGATTTGGAAGGGAGCTTTGTAGACTGTCTAGTTTCAACTCCCCTGCCATGGACAGGAGCACCTTCCACTTAGATCAGTTTGATCAAAGTCCCAACCAACCTGACCTTGAACACTTCAAATGCTGGAGTGTCCACAGTTTCTCTGGGCAACTCATTTTAGTGTCTCACCATCCTCATCGTAAAAAATTTCTTCCTTGTAGCTAATCTAAATCTACCCTCTTTTAGTTGAAAACCGTTTCCTCTTGTACTATCACTACAGGTTTTGGTATAATCCCTTTAAGTATTGATAAGCCTCGATAAGGTCTCCGATGAACATGTACAATGTGCAATGAAGTACAACCCTGTGTGTTTGATCTTGCTTACTACTATGCAAGGTAAGTTGCTTCAACATTTTTGACTCTACAGCAAACTGATCCACCCTCGTGATATGGCTTTTTCCTTAGAAAATAGGAAAATTTCCTTATTTTTTCCTTATTTTTGTTAAAATCTTGAGCTCACATTAAACAAATAGGTACGTCAAAATTTCTCCAATAGTCTCTTACACATGTGCTGTAGAAATAGCTACATAGTTTCAAGAAAAGCATATTCACAAGTATGGCCATCTCATTACAAGTATCAAAATATCAAAAAAATCCACAAAGACATAAATGAGAAAGAAAAACATGTGCTCACTGAAGGAAAAAGGCATCTTTGGTTCTGACTATATTTTTTTCACACCTTTACACTTCTAAAACATAAATTCAATGGAAGTTGTCAGGGTTCACAAAAAGGCAATTGTGTATGCTTTAATTTCAAGTCAAATATTTTGCAAAGCTTTAAGGAGAATTCCATCTTCTTAATGTTAAACTGGGGACGGGAGATAGAGCTAAATTTAAAGGGTTAAAACTTGAATGATCAATGGCCTTTTCTTGTCCAAAAATTTGAAATGTCCTTCTAAGATACATCATTTGTTTATATAATTTCAGGAAAAGCCACACTGGGAGACCTGTTGAACTTACAACATAGGTGACATTTCAATGAGAACAGCTGATAGGTTTGAAGGGTAAATGACACCTGAAGTAACCAAAAAAAGTAGACACCTATTACAAAAAATATTTTTCTTCAATTTGTGTCTATGAGATCTTGGAATGTCCAGATTTAAGTTTCCTCTTATCAAATATGTTAACGTGATTGTCAGTAAGGGAAATACATGTATAAATTCCTTGAATAAAAAATTAAACAGAAAATAAATTTAATTAATTTTAAATGCATGTACAGACATATATGTATGCTTATCTGTATACATACATATATACATATATTTAAAAAGAAATATTTTTCAGAAATCTCTTTGATAATGTCAAATGTCAAATGTCAAATCAGAGGCTATTGGAATGTAGTATTTTCCATTAAGATCTAAGCATATTTTGGTGAATTTTCTACTGAACTCTAAAATTATAACAACTCCTACTGTATATGAACTATCCAGATTATAAGTAACTAACTTATTTGAAATAAATATGTGTATATATATAAAATACAAAACGCAAATTAAAAACCAGATTCTTTTAAAAAAGCATTTTTCAAAAGATTGGTTCACCTTGCATGTTGTTTGCTAACAAAGAAACTCCTGAAAGAAAATTAAGGACACACATACTATTATAACTTACAATCAGTTCTTTATGAATTGTCTCATAACTGTTCGGAAAGAAAACATATCACAGATTGTTGAACATTTTTTTCATTCTTTTTTTTGCTTCACATATTTCTTAGGTTAAAAATTAGGTCAACAAGTCAATCTATTAACATTCTAACAGCATGCTTTTAAATATTAAACATTCTTTGAAATACTTTCTTCTGTTAAACTTAAAAAAAATAATTACACAATGGTTCGATTTCTTCCTTAAGAAAAACAGCACTCAATCTTGAAGCCCGATATGGTTAAGATATATGAATCAATAGGCCTCTGAAGTTTATTGCAGTGATCAAGGAGAGCAGAATACGAACAATGACACTCAGTCTGAAGTTGTCTATTTACAGCTCTGTGAATTGTAATGATTTAGAAGTTATTATTGGGTCATATTTTGGACAAACTCTTCCAGATCCAAATTTCAAAGTGTCTTCATAAATGCTTTAGATTACCAAGAGAGCTAGGAAATGGAATTTTTGGTGCTGTGAAAAGTAGTTTTAATGCATCCAGTTTGACAACGTTAGATTTTAAATTATATATCTGCGCAAGCCTAGTACATCACTATAGCCACAAATGACCTCTCCTTAAAAGCTGAAACCTAATTCAATCTGCAAATACAGTACTTCATTTCTATCCTATAATTTCAGACCTAACTAAGGATCATTGGTGGGAATACGCCCTTATTTCACTGCTGCCTTAAAAGCTGAATGAACATTATGAAATAGTTGATGCTGCTCTTATGAAATTAATACAATTTCCTTTCAGCAAAATCTGCCCATCAAAATAAAAACCTAAGTTCTGAAGAACAGTAAAAATTTCAGCTTCCTAAGTGATACATATTAGCATTTTGTCCTCTAATTATTTTTTTTTTTTTATAGTAGTTAATTAGAAGGTGGATGTCATCTGAAAACTAGATAGTTTCAAAAGGCAAGTTGCAATGGATAGCTAAGAAAGGAGAATGGAGCATGCTCATACTCCAAAATTTCCTCCAAAAGAGGAAATGGGC
Organism: Arenaria interpres; assembly: GCA_013399435.1. NCBI lineage: Eukaryota > Metazoa > Chordata > Aves > Charadriiformes > Scolopacidae > Arenaria > Arenaria interpres. The sequence continues at coordinate 38,262 of VXAK01019506.1, read as the reverse complement.
ACAAATTCGAATGTAAGAAGTTCCACCTAAACACGAGGAGGAACTTCTTTACTTTGAGGGTGGCAGAACCCTGGAATAGGCTGCCCAGGGACGTGGTGGAGTCTCTTTCTTTGGAGACATTCAAAACCCGCCTGGACACGGTCCTGTGCAACCTGCTCTGGGTGGACCTGCTTTGGTAGGAAGGTTGGACTAGAAGACCTCTGGAGGTCCCTTCCAACCCCATGTGACTCTGTGATTCTGTGAAAATCTAAAGAGACAGGTAAGCAGTACGCACTTTATTTTGTATCAGAGGATGACCTTGCTTAATGACCTTCTATGTTCCCCTTCAACTATCGTTTTTTTTCTTATATGCGAAAGAGTTGAATGAGAGATGAACCATTTCATGGACAGATGAATATCATCATTATTCTTCCTTGTAGTCTTAATACTCTGTCATTTCTATATTTTTTTTATATCACAGAATCACAGAATCTTCTAGGTTGGAAGGGACCCTAAAGATCATCTTGTCCAACCGTCAACCTAATTTTGACAAAAATAAACACCCACACAGTATCCTTTGTATGCTCACCCATGTCTTTCTCCTTTCTTCCTCCTCCATGTGGGATCTTGGTGATGAAAAGTGTACAAGATGGAATAGACAATAAGGTAAAATACCGGTCAAAAGATTACTTGGGTGTAAGTTTCAAATGGCCAGTAAAGATATTTTTTCTGGACTCAGAGTTACATCAGTTAAAAAAAATACTATAGAAATCATGATTAAGATGGCTTGATAAAGACTCTTGTTAGGAAAGAGAATGTCTTGAAGAGATGGATTCAGCAGTGTTACCTGGATTAGGCAGTACTAATAATCTGTGAGGAAATTTACAAGAATAGCACAGAGATGTTTTTGAGCACCTAATGAGCATGAACACCTCTATTTGTCTTTAATTTAGGGTAGCTTCCATGTGGAACAACATGTCATGTTACCTTTGTATTATTTTGCTTTCTGGTATATACCTGCCAGGATTCCAAGAACATTACCAGTCCTTAGAGGGCCAGCCTCCAGCCTTGCCTCCTGGACGGGCATCAGACCTATGTTCATATATGTCTGACATTTATCTTCTTTTGCGCCTGACTGGACACCTTGGCCCCTGACTTGTCTCCGCCGAAGCAGCCCCACTCTTGCTGCTCCCCATCAAGGCCTAATCCCAACCTCACCACTTTACTACAGTGCTTATGCAGTGATCAAAAATATCCTACATTTGTATGGTCTTTTTGGCAAATAAACTGTTGTCTAGGAACAATAACTGGCACTTCATACAGAATAGCCTACATTGACACATTTATTTTTTTTTATCGTATTATTTTTCTTTATTTTAGATGTCTCCCATGAACATACCTGGTTGCAACCAAAATTTCTGCAAAACACTATTAAATTCCATTATTGTAAGCCTTAAATTGATGTGCTACCTCTTTTTAAAATAGTTCTTTCATAAGCTTTGGTGAAAGTTTAAGGCTTTTTGTGGAGAACTTGGTCTAGCTTACAAGGTTTTTCTACACTGTGGTTTCTTTTCAATTAACTTTGAATTTAATTCAGTAATTTATTAAATTGTTATATCTTTAGATTATGCAGTTCATACATGCAAATTTTGGTTTGCTGATTCCAGTGCAGGGCACTTAGGATTACAGATCTCTTTATTACTTTAGAGTATTTGAACATCTATGACACGGTGTCCATTAATATGAAATAAATGGGATTGTACCTGTTGAGTGATTATGTAAGAAAAATCTCATTGGAGATATTATCTGGAAATTCCAATACTACTCTCTGAAAAACTGTTGTCTAAAACTGCACCCTCCATGGTAGGGTCAACATGACCAAGTCTCAATATATCTTTCTTGATAAGGTTCTCCTTATGACTTCTTTAGTAAGAAATATTATCGTTTTAGCTATGAATCATTGATAATTATGACAAATCTATCTAGGAAACATTTGAGCTATTGGATTTTCAGGTAACAGAATATTTTATGCATAGCTTTACTTCCATGTTGTTTTTTTGTTTATGTCATATTTGTGGCCACATAGCTTTTGGGTGAAATTAGATGAGATATGGCATATGCTAGTAAACAGAAAACAAATGGTCAAAACTCAGTGGAAGATACTGTAACTATTACAAGGGCATATAAACTCTCTCCTACATCATCAGTTACTTGCTGCAAAAAATAGAACAAACTGATTTTCTTAGGTGTTTCTATGGAGCTTTCTTTAAATAAAGAATCTTCCTTTCAAGTCAATACTCTTCAAATAAAATAAATAAAATATTTTCCTTTTAACATAATAAAGTGATTCTTTTGCAGAATGCCAAGAGGTTTTTAATAATATCACTAATGGGAGGAAGCTGATTCAATTGCTTTTGTGTTAAACCAGACTACTAGTTTCAGGCTAAAAACTTATAGGTAAATTTTCCTGAAGCTAGAAGAAATTCTTTGTACACACTAGTGAAATGACAAAATGGATACATTGTTTTGCAACTAATCCAATCTGTCCCACCTCTCCTTTACAAAAAAAGATTAAGAACAATAACTGTAAGATGGTGAGGTTACACAGAAGTAAGGTGGGGAGAAATGCAAGGACCCATAAAAGAAATAAGGAGAACCTTGGCTCTGACCCTGTTCCTTCACTGACATAGAAAAGTCCTGTAGGATTCTGCTAGGATCCTGTAACAATCCAGACAGATTTCTCCTTTTGATCAGAAGGAGTGAGTCTATGAGCGGGCTGCCTACTGTGTTCTGAAAATACATTTTATATGGCCTAAAAACCTGTGTCTGGCCAGGTTTTCATATTGGTACAGGCTCTTTTTCAATGATCCTTCTCAGTGGAACCAAAATGAATTTAAATATTTCTTTTGTACGAAACATAAAAAACTGAACCAGTGAACTGAAGTCGAAGGAACAAAATATTAAATTTGTGAAAAAATTGTTCAGAGGTAATTCACTGCGTATAAAAAGAATCTCATTATCAGGACAGTATCTGTTAGGGTACTTGATCAAGACTAGTTTCAGAGGTGTATTTAAATTCATGTCATGTTGACAAAAAGCTATAAACAATGATGGAGTCAAAGAGTGCCTAGCCAGGAACCAGTGGAATATCTGTTATATTTACTAAACTAAGGATTTTTCATTTTAAAAAAATCTGAATCTTTGTTTTTAAGGAAATTTTTTTTGCAAGGTCATCTATCTTAGTGTTCTATGGGGCTTTGTAGCGCTATGTCAGGGAAAGTCATAGGCATCGCTTTTCCAAACGGCTGATTTCTTTGGAGCTAAGAAAGCCAACATCATAAGACACTAAGATTCCTTCTGCTCTCCATCCAGTCTATTCTTTTTGGAGTGCTATGTTAAGCAATACTTCACTTCTCCTAAACACTCTGGTTTTTTTATTTAGGTTGGAAAAGACCTTTAAAATCATTGTGTCCTAC
>VXAK01019506.1:0-24598 GCA_013399435.1 Arenaria interpres | reverse complement strand
ATCTAAATAGTAAGCACTAAAAACTTTAAAAGAATTGAATATGCAAGATTCTGCTCCTTCTTATACAAATTCAAATTCTATCTTTTTCATAGTCAACTGACATTTCTATAGAATTTTCAGTGCAGTAGAATGTCATCTAGTTGCTGACTTCCTGATATCCTTTCAAATAATAAAATCACAAGAGATTGGTATCAGTACTCCGAGCATCACAACTTTTCAGCATTTGGCCTCAGAGAGAAAATTTACTTCCCTGTGTTAAATACATTTCTAGTACAATGCCTGCTAGGCGATACCTGCCTGAAAATGGATATGGGACAGAAAAAAACAACCACTGAGGGACTCAAACAAACAGTCCACTAGAAAATATGACACCTGGAGGTGTGTTTTAACTACTTTTAATTAACTACTTAGAATTAATGCTGTTAAGTAATTACTTAAATACATTTCACTCAGAAATGTTGAGAAGCCCAGAACACAGAGCTGTTTCCCAGAATACATCTTCCTGACACATCAAAGCACTTGCTTAAAAGTGCTTTTCACTACAGCATTTCCAAAGACATGGAGTTTCTAGAAATTATATTCAACTAGTGAGTTCAAGAGATAGGATGCTGTCATAATCAAATGATAGATAAGGGCTCAAATCTCTTAAGACACCAGAGAAAATTAAACTTTGGTCTGAACTGATTTTAATTTAGGTAAATTAATCATATCCTGGCTTAATTACAGCTACAGATATATTGTTTAAAAGGGACATCGTACCTACCCTGGGTATATTAGCAAAGTTTAAACATAAACTGGACTGTGGACTGTCTAATGTTGTAAAGACTGAAGTCCTTGAAGCATATCAAGATACAAAATTTTGCTATGAGTGACATTAAACACTGGAAAAAGGAGAAAACACCTATTGATCTCAGAAGCTTTCCGGAATAGCTTGTAACTAAGCTGTGGTTATGAGGAACTACAATCTGAATTTAGATATCAAATTTGAGCCATTCTTTTGTGGTTAAAACTCTGATTGCATGGCTATCTGACCAATGTTTAAGTAAAATATCAGAAATATCAACTTTATATGAAGTATACTTTTTAAATATTTGAGTGGTACTCTTTCGTAGATCTATCCAAAGTAGTTCTTATGCCGCTTACAACATTTTTAAGGGCCTTCAGAACACGTAGTCATGCCCAGTTCTAGAAGTAGTCTATTATGTTTTGTCTTCTAAAAAAAGGACTATAGCAAGTTCCTCATAACAGAATGTTACCTAATTTAAAGAAAAACAGAAGTGTATCTCAAGTCTATCTCAAGTGTATCTCAAGTCTGAACAAATTTTAACACTAACATTGCAGCTATAGAACTCTACAAATGACCATTATGTCATTCTTATGTCACTAGCAAGCAAAACCAAATGATCTTATCTTATTGTCCATTGTACCTTGAGGAAAGGTAGGATCTGTTTTCAGAGCTCAAAGATGCTACTGGAAAGCAAAATACTAATAATCCATCCTAAGCCTTAACTGTAAAGTTTGAAAGAGCAGTTTTTCCACTCTCTCAATGAGTGTTTTTGGCCAAGAGGCAGCTGAAAGAGACTCTAATTCAGCATGAACTTTGGATTTTGGCATGTATCATCTCGTTCTTTCCTAAAAATTTGCTGCAGACAAAATATAAAGGGAAAAATGGGAGGAGAGATAATGCTCTTAAGTAAAAAGCAGACTGTTACTTTTTGGCACTTTTTTCCACAGTCTGAGTCTGTGCTCGAATGTGGCACTTCCAACAAACAGTTTCAAGACCAGTATACACTAGTAACCTTCATAATTTTAAATATTATCAACTATGTTTTAAACATATTTCTGTTTTATCTAAAGTAGTATGAATATTGTTTTTTAATGAGGCTTGATGAATACATAGAGTACTGACTTTCTTCACCAATAAACTGCATGGGTAAACTAAAAAAAGACTTGCATTTTCAGTTTATTTATTGTTACTTACTCATCTAAGCTCCTTTCAGTGTTTTCAGTGTGGATAAAAGTTTACTTCATTACAAATGTCAGATAATTATTTACTAAGTTTCTTTTAATTAAAAACTGTTGTGTATCTTAAATAATAATGTGTTAAAATGAGTTCTAAACCACAGGTTTTGACTGTAGCATTTAAGTAAAACACACAGATATTTTGTAACACAGAACTTTCTCCGTGTTCTGTGTTATAACACAGAACATGGAGATTTTGACCCAGAAAAGCCTATCAGATAAAAGAATTATTGTATTTAAAACCTGAAAGTAGAATTAGAATTTACTGTGAAATAATGTATTGATATTGGCACTAAATTGCAAAATTCCCATCACTAAATTTATTTTCTGAAAAAAAATGCATTATTTAAATAAATTATTCTAAACTTATTTTCTGAAAGAAAAATAGAGAAAAAATTAAAGCCCAATTAATTTCTAGCTCAGGTTCACTGCCTGTAGAAGGAGGGTGCAGTATTACTGATTGCATCAGAGTAACAACTCTTTGTCTCAGCAACAAATGGACTGCAAATATTTTCCATTGCAGTGGTTTGACACACATCAGTGATCAATCTTGTTTGTCTTGTGACCTAGAATGGTCATAAAGGAAATTTTTTTTTCTCCATGTTGAATTTTACTGGTGCTCCTGAATTTTTATTACGTAAAAGATGCTCACAATGTTCTTGTCTACACATTGCAGGTAAGTACAGATAGGTCAGAAGCTCCTTACAGTCATCTTGAACAACAGGAAAACAGAAAGTCAAGTTGGATTTTCAAAAGGTCTACATTACTTTTCATGAATGTCCCAGTGATTTTCAATGAATTTTTGCTCTTAATTTTTAGAGGATCATAGAATCATAGAATAGTTTGGGTTAGAAGGGACCTTTAAACATCACGTAGTCCACCCCCCCTCCATTGAGCAGGGACATCTTCAACTAGATCTGTTTGCTCAGAGCCCCGTCCAACCTGACCTTGAATTTTTCCAGGGATGGGGCATCTATCACCTCTCTGGGCAACCTGTTCCAGTGTTTCACAACACTCGTCATAAAAAAATTTCTTCCTTCTATCTAGTCTAACATCTAGTGTTCACATTTTGTATATTAAAAGAATTAATATACCTTCTCTTAGTTTAAAACCATTACCCCTTGTCTTATTGCAACCGGTTCTACTAAAAAGTTCCCATCTTTCTTATAAGCTTCCTTTAAGTACTGAAAGTATGTCCACATTGTGCAGAGGTATCAGCTTGTGTTGACTACAGTTGAACTTGAGGGTTAGAAGCAGTATAGCTCTATTAAACTTAGACTAATTCATGAAGCTGAGAAATAGTCTTGCTAATTTGAGTGAATCATGATGATGGCTGACATAGCACTACGGTCTTCTGGACCGGGATGCTGTGGCACACACGACTCAGACAGCAGGGTGGCTGAAAGCAGTTAACATTACAAAAGTTTAGTTTCTTTTTTGCAAGCTCCATAAAAATTGTAAAAAGCTAGACAGCCAGTTAGAGTCTGCCACCCTCATGAATACTGAGATTCGCTCAATATGTGGTGACATCAAATTCATAAAAAGTACTCCCAGGAGACCTCAAATACAAGGAAGAACATGACACTGTCATGTCATTTGCATGTTATAGTGAAGATTTTGGACTGGCCGTTGATTTACCTTCAGACTTTGCAGGTAGTAGGAGGGTGAGAGGATCACCCGATAAAGGGTAGTGGCACCCTGCTCATTATTATTCATGTATTGTCCAGTTATCAAGAAATTCCTAGATCCTCATATCATGTGTTTCTTTGGCCCTGGCAAATATGCCCTTCGATGACTAAAAATGGCAACAGTGGAATCTCCTTTTCATCATGAGAATATTCCAACCCTCTGATAAGATAGCTCTCCCCCAAATCTATTCATCTAGAGTAAGGGTGAAATTTAACCTCATATATTCCAAAATGTTATATGCACCACTCCTTAGATGATCAATATTTATGAATTTCCCAAGTTTTATTTTCTGAAAATATACTGAAAAACTTGAATATATCTGAGTGATACAGTAAAAACAGTCCAGTGTAGATTTACATGTGTAAAATATGAGATCATCCAGAATGTACAGCTCTAGTGAATATTTCCAAATACATTTAATACTGAACAACACATCTTTCATTACTTCATATTATTATTGGGTATTATACCTCTTTATTTTCTTTTGGCTTGTTCACTTCCATGGTAATATATAGAATTTTGTAATGAAGAAAAAGTTTTCTTCCTTTAATGAAATCTTGCTCTATTTTTAATTTGCAATAAATTAAATTAATGTTCCCCAAGTTGAATATGTTTTGCCCATGATGGTAACTGGTAGGTGATCTCCCTGTCTTTATCTTGACCCATGAGCTTTTTCATCCTACTTTCTCCTTCTGTCCTGTTGAGGAAGGGGAGTGAGAGAGCAGCTGGGTAAGTGTCTGGCAGTCAGCCAGGGTCGACCCTCCATAGTCCTCTTAATCCTGATGTCCAGAATTGCAGAGTTTTGAAAACAACAAAAGAATGCAAAAATCAAAACCAGACAATTTTATAACAAAATCATGCTATACACAAAGATTATTGAAGTGTCACTAAGACACTTGTTGGAGAGAAATTTGGGTAAAATAGTAAAAATGTTAGATGACATTACTTTGTGTCTCAAGCCTTCTCTAGTGCAGATTGGAGTCATGAAACAAATACTCATGTTCTTATTCTGTTGCAGCTATACACCAATAAGATAAAAATACTGTTTTTCCTTTGGCAAGTTAGGTTGTCTTTACGTATGATAGATTAGTAATTACAATATCATTTCTGTAAGAACACCGGTGATACATGAAACTTCTGCATGAACCCGTAAATAGGATCGTTTATAAAATAATTACCTGGAATATAATTCACCATAAAAAGATTGAATTATATTCCATGTAATGATTTTATAAATGATCCAGAATGGATGAATTAGTACTATAAAAGAATAGTGTTTGAGAGAAAGATGGTTGATCTTGATTTTATTGTCTGGGTCACTTCTTAAAAATGCCTTTTTTAAAAGCAAGAAGCTGAACTTAACTACCAGGCTGAAAGTATCAGTCTCAGCTTTACTGACCTCTGATACTTTGACACAGATTATTTATAAGACAATTAATATCACTGCCTTCTGGTATCATTTTGCTTTCCCAAGCAGCCAAAAGTCACAGCATTTACCTCATAGTACAAACAACTAATGTAATCAAGCACAAGAATTTCAATTTTATTTGTGAAAGTCAGTGTATATTTGAGTTTATGTGTATTTGTGCTGAGATTTTGCTTTTGAGGTACAGTAACAGTATCCTTAGGACCCAGCTGCCTAAAAGCAACTTAATGCTCATTAAAGTACATAGTAACTCTCTCATTTGAAGTAAATGTCAGGATTCTCATAAAGCATTGTACTGTGACTACTTGCACTGTGCATATCAGCCTGATGAGCCCCAGGAGTCTCTGCCAGCGATGCAACAACAGCCATGGCCTCATGTTGTGCACCCAAACTCAGGACCCTGGTTGCTACCCATGGGTTTGGGGCCGTGCCTTGGTTGATTGCCATCTTTACAGCCCTCCTTCGCTACAAAAACACACCCTCTGTTTTTCTTTCTACCCAACTTCCCCTTTATATTTGTTAGTGCCTCCAAGTTTTCAGTTCTGAACATCGAACACACAATTTCTTTCTCCTGTATGTGGAGAAATTCCATTTTCTCAGGCACTGAGCTTTGGAGATTCAGACAAATCCCAGTGCCAGAAGAGGCAGAGTGATTCAGTTAATTGGCTTCACGGCTTAGACATGCATCATTGCTTGCTGAGAGTGCCTGAAAGAAATGAGGCACATGTCTTATGACATGCTGCTGAGGAGCAGAGGGAGCAAGAGATCAGACTGTAAACCTTAATTTGTTGTTAGTCAGGAAGGGCACAATGAAGTTGGTAGATACAAAACTTTAACCTAAGATTCTCTGTACTGAAATCCCAATAAGACCTATTCAGGTACTGACGTTAACATTCAATTTATTTATTAATAACCTTCTTAAGTTCCACTTTAGAACTTCTAAAAAACTAGACCATCCTAAGTTATAAAGCAAGACAATGAAACAGCACTATTATTTCTCATTTTTTATAGAAAAAAAATAATACGTGCTTTCTCTGAGTCAAAGATACTGTTCTTTTTTTCTTCCATATTCCAAAGCATTTCAAATTGTAGCTTAAAAAAAAACACAAAAAATGAATTCTCAAAGGCAAAGAAATTAACTGCATTAAAAGACACTGTAAATAACAGTTTAAAATTCAGAGTTGTTGCTCTTTACGTGCTACATACTATTTAAGAAATTATGTATTATGGATTTAATTAATTTACTATGTTGTTTGTACAAAAAGCTAGCAGCTTATACTTGTAAGAGTATAGCTCACTCCTGTGATTTTTCTAATTGAATACTATGATACTGCAATTGTACACGAGTAATTATATGCATCACTAATCCCCATCTTGCTCTCAATAAGGCTGTTCATATGAATAATGTTTACACATTTGGTTTCTCAATAGAAAACCAGACAATAAAAAAAGAGAAGGCAATGCAATAAAAATTTAATAATAAAACAAAGCACAAAAAAACCCTAAATACTAGAAAAAACACAAAACACATAAACAAAACCCTGCTCCAGGATCTGAGTTCAGATTTCTAAAGAGCTGTTTTTCCATTCTTGAATATTTTGTTCTTTCATCTTCCCTATATGTAAGAAAGTTATTAACTGCCTATTTTAAGTCTTGACCCTACAAATTATTGCAAACATGAATAAAGTTTATAGGAAATCAGATAATCAACAAAATTAAAGCATGGATTTTTACATAACTAAATGAAAATTTTGTGGTGTTTTGATTTTTTTAGAGAATATTTTTTATTACAGTTTACTCACAAGAATCTGAAAAATCAGCTGATACAGTAAATATTTTTAAAATTCTTTAAGAATAACCCCACCTATGCTGTACCGACATACCATTATTTCAACTTAGTGTATCCAGAAATTAATAGCTGTAGCCAGATTTTTATTTGAGGAAATCAGAGACATAGTGTGTGTTTGCATAGTGTGTGTTTGGGGGTGGGGGAGGGGGAAGTGGAGGTGAGGGGAAAAGAGCCCAGTTTTATCACGGCTATCTAAATCGAGTGTAAATTTGAAATCCTGAAGATGCAAGTTCATTCTTCATAGCTATGGACGTTGCACTGTCTGAAAAACTTTCTAACTCCTTACTCCTAAATCCTTAGTAACTCTTTCCAAGCAAGTGGGGAAGTAGCAATGATTGACTAGTCATACCAACTGATACTGTGATTATTCAAGTGGATGTACTTATCTGTAGTATAGAAGTGTTTGGAGGATAAAATTAATAGTTTAAAAAGTGGAGCATTCTGTGTGCATGATTTTAAATATTCGTAATTTGAGGCTTGTTTGTAAGTTTCACTGTACTCAATCAAGCAGATATCTGCTCGTAGAGGGACCACAGAAAGAGTTCAAAAATCACAGAATCACAGAATCTTCCTGGTTGGAAAGGACCTCTGAGATCACCAAGTCCAACCATACCAAACACAAAAGACCCCCACAATCTCGGCCACTGGAGCATGCCCTGAAGTGCCATGTCTACACGCTTCTTAAATACCTCCAGGGATGGTGACTCCACCACCTCCCTGGGCAGGCCGTTCCGGTGCCTGACCACTGTCTCAGGAAAGTAATTCTTTCTAACATCTAATCTAAACCTCCCCTGCCGCAACTTCAGACCATTTCCTCTGGTCCTGTCATTATTCACTTGGGAGAAGAGGCCAACACCCATCTCTCTCCAGCCTCCTTTCAGGGAGTTGTGGAGGACAATGAGATCCCCCCTCAGCGTCCTCTTCTCCAAACTCAACATGCCCAGTTCCCTCAGCCTCTCCTCATATGACTTGTTCTCTAGACCCCTCACCAGCTTGGTGGCTCTCCTCTGGACACGCTCCAGCACTTCCATGTCCTTCTTGTAGGGAGGGGCCCAGAACTGAACACAGTTCTCGAGGTGAGGCCTCACCAGTGCCCAGTACAGAGGTACCATCACTTCCCTACTCCTGCTGGCTATGCTGGCTATTCCTGATACAAGTCAGGATGCCATTGGCCTTCTTGGCCACCTGGGCACACTGCTGGCTCATGTTAAACTGGCTGTCCACCAACACCCCCAGGTCCTTTTCTGCCTGGCAGAAAGCCCAAAAATGCTACCCTTCATTCAAATCAAGAGCCCATACAGTCTCTTCACATGACTGTCTCTCTAGCTGGACTTTGCATTTGTTCTTGCTAAACATCTTCATATTCCTTTTGGCCCATCCCTCCATCCTGTCTGTGTCCCTCTGGGTGGCAGCTCTGCCCTTGCCCTTGCATATATGGCATATATACTTGCCCCAGTTTGATTGCCATTTGCAAACTCATTGCCATGAGCAAGCATTCCATTACCTTCTCCAGGTCATTGACCAAGATACTAAATAGGACATTTCCCAGAACAAGTATTCTTCTTATACAAAATAGTTGAACAATTTTAAAATCATAATTTTAGTAGAAAAATGGCAGACAGTGTCGGGTCCTGCTTTCTTGTATTTCTCAGTGGCTTTTCACTTGCAGAAGAAAATCTGCAACAAAATATTTTTAGTCATGAGATGAATGTTGTACATTTTCTTTATATGTTATTTTATAGATTGATTTGTTTTAAGATTATTGTAAAAATTAATTGTTTTCCCTCAAATATATTGTAAGATATAATATTATGTTGTATAACTATATGTAACATTGTATCTAATAATATATATTGTTAGATATAATGTTACATTGTATAATAATAAAACATATTATTAAGTTTTGTAACATGTAAACATCAGTAGAACATATGTTGGTGTCTTTTTTATCAGCTTTCCACTTGGCCAAAATCAGTTGATATCAAATTGAAATTATAATCTGCTTATATGATTCTAAATGAATTATCCTCTGTCTTAGAAGCAACTTGCATGCATATTTATATTTAGTTCATGTCAAGGAGCTTATTCCAGTAAGTTTTCTTTTGTCTTTATCTTTACTGGATAGTTTACATTCTTTATAAATTAATTTACACTAAATTATTTTATATGTAAAATTATTTATATACGAGTTCACTCACTGAGTGGGGATTTAAGGAAGATCTGTCGTCTTCATATAACCACATAAAACAATGGGCATCTCAGTTTGTTTTTAAATGCATCATATTACACAGAACAGACTGAAGCACAATCATCCAGTGAAATATTATGTGTACCCACTACTGTTCTGGTTTTAAATTACAGCTAGTAGGACACTGTAATCTGCATGGCAAAGTCCTGGAGGCTGCACTAGGAAAATATGAATACCAGAGGAAGAAAAAATTTCTAAAGATATTTATGTAATTTCAGGTTTAATGTAGTTAAAGCATCAATATGTTTTTAATGCTGGTAGATCTGTTTAACATGACAGAAATCTCCCTTTTCATATACTTTTTATTAATGCATCTAATGTGGTTTCTGAATCTCTAGCAACTAGCATTAAATTTCTAGAGCGTTTTATGTTTCTTTCAGATTGGCTCCTGCTATCAGCTAGTAGAATTACAACTGTAGTCCTCCTTCTAAGACTTCCAGTCTGCTAGTATTAATAGTGAATTAGGTATTGGTACTTAACAACAAGCAATCAAACAAAAAAAAAATAACAACCCCCAAACAAAACAATAAAACAAAACCACAAAGAAAACTCTGCAAAATCTAAGTGAGGAATTCAGTGTGCTACCTATTTGAAAGGCAAGAAGGATTCCAGGTGTATTAATTAAGAACTTCACTTATTAATCATTTCAAAACAGACTTTAGGAGGGATAATAAATTTAAATTTATGTTCAAGAGAAAGGTGGAAACTAAGATGGCATTTCTAATCTCCATTCTATAGGCTTACTTTTACAGTTACGCCACATTTTTTAAAAAAGAAGCCCATAAATTATATCCATTAATAAGTATACACAAAGAAATTTCTTTAACATAAATAATTAAGATAGATTTTGATGAGAAAAAGCAAAATGCTTTGTAAGACTTAATCACTATATTGACAGAAAAATTAACATTTTTAGAGCACTTAGAATATCAGATGTACAATGAATAATTCTTAGAATGCACAAATCCTATCTTTTTTAACTCAATAGTGTATCTTTATATTCCTTTACCATAAATGCAGTATTTGAATTGTGGAGAGTTAAAGCAAATCAAGAAACAAAGCAAAAACTTTAATGCAAATACTCCACTATTTAATCTGACAAAATTTTGTATTTCAACAATATGAAACAGTGCTCTCTTTTGATCAAAGGCTCTCCAAGTTATTGTCTGAAAATCTACTGGTGATATTCAATCGTTATATTATTTTATCATTTTTATTTAAAACTAAGGGAAAGATGTTGGTGTATTTGGGATTTTTTTTGTTTTCTTTAGTTTTGGGTTGGTTTTTTTTGTATGTGTCTTTGTACCAGTCTTTCAGACTTCAGTTTCACAAAGCCAAATACCAAAACCCTTCCACTGACCTAGTGGAAGTAAAGGATGTCAGTTTTCTCACAGGTTCAAAGGCATGTGAGTGGTTTCATTCTGTCATATTATGTAGCTCAAAGTTATACCAAAATATAAATAGTTTTGTATAGGTCATTATTACTTACTGTGCATATCATAAAAAGTTTTGCACAAAAAACACAAACACACTATCATAAGACTGTTCTTATGTTTAGTGTCGTCCTACCCATTTGATACATTATGCAGATTTTAAGTCAACTTAATGACTGTACTGGCAATAACTAAAGGAATTCCTTTCCTTCTTACATGTTTTAATTGTTCAAACTGTGCCAGTTCTTATCTTTACAGTAATTATTTACTGTGCCTTGTGCGTTTAATTATTTTTAATAACTGTAGCCCTCAGAAACTAAAAAGGAGTTTGAATTTTTTGAGACAGTGGCCAGTTCAATGTTTGGCTTGTGCTACAATACCTTATGTGCTTGGCAATAAAAGTTTTTGGTTCATGCCAGATATGTCAGCCAGTCGAACAAATCTTACCCACATCACTAGTAATGCCACAGCCAGAATACTTCATCAACATAAGCAATGGATCGTTTGAGGGAAAAAATAAAATATTTTATCAGAGCAACTGATATTTTGGGGAAAAAAAATTAAGCAAAGAATTTTGCCTCAGGTTTTAAAGTAATATTTTCCTGAAAATAAAAGTAAGTGTCTCATTTGGAAATATTGATTTATATATAAAATTCCCATTCTCGTTAAAATAATGTATATAAACAATACTAAGCAAGGAAAATTGCAGAATTAAAGTAGTGGTAAAATTCAATTCCAGTCACTTATTTTTTCATGTTTTGATAGCCTTGTATTGCGACTACAAAGGGCACGGACTCCGCCAAGTGGTGAAGCGAAGACCTTTAATGTTTCATTTTTATAGCATATATAGTTTCTCTCTTTTGATCATGCGCTGTGGTCTCTACACAGATAGGTTGTGGGGGCCTGTCCCCACACCGTTATGAGCAATACAATTGACTACATATAAGTGTTCACGCGCCTATGTTATCCAAACATTATTATCTGTTATTTCCCTCGCTAGATTTCATATCACACAAATAATACCATATAAAGACATTGTTTTACTGTTCCCAAGGCTTCCTTCCCATCAGTGCAAGAACACCTGCTGAGCTCTTGCTCAGCAGCGCGTCTCCACAATTCCTCACTCCCCACAATATATTACCTCAGGAAGGGAGGCAAAATGAAAGGTCCTATGAGGCTGCGTGGTAAATGTATGCTCTTTCAAGGTAATGAATCCTTGTTATAACTAACCCGTTGAAACAGAAGGAGCGTATGCTTTTGTTGCTTTGTGCCTTCTGAAATACTTAATTTAAGCTTATCATTTTTTTAAATTATCATACTCCCAAACTGTGTAATTTCCTGCTTAAGAATCAAGTTCCTCTTCAGCAATGAAGAGGTGGAACTCAGGCCCATTTTG
This sequence comes from Arenaria interpres, assembly GCA_013399435.1. Classification (NCBI taxonomy): domain Eukaryota; kingdom Metazoa; phylum Chordata; class Aves; order Charadriiformes; family Scolopacidae; genus Arenaria; species Arenaria interpres. Next base: position 12,535 of record VXAK01019506.1, on the reverse strand, counting down.
AGGATACAGAGAGCATTAAACCAAAGAAAGATCTGTGCATTATATGGCATCTGATCATGTAATTAAATCTTAAAATAGTTCCAGAAGGAAATAAATGTGAACTAAGGTTTCAATTAATATTTATTCTGTCACTTAGTGACCTGTGAATGTTTCACTTGGCCAAAATAATCTTTACTGGCTCTTTTTCTATCTCCATTACTCTTAGTAGTTCTGCTTTCCTATTTTTCCCATTTCTTCCAGAAATTCCCTTCATACAGGTACCAAGGCTGCTCTTGCTGTTTCTTCCACTTCCTTGCTACAAAAGCCAGTAGAAAGATTAGTGAAAACACAGGCAGGACAGTTCTGTTCTGGTACCATGTCAGCTAGGATCTCCAATGCCAGAAAAAAACCCACCTGTTCAGCCTACGCAGCCCTTGATTGAAGCTTACTTTCAGAAGACAATAACTGTGGAACCTGTTGTTAACAATTCTTTCCTCTAATCTAATATCCAAATATTTTTTTCAAAGGGTTGAAAAATTATAAGCAGATTAATGAAAAAACATCATACTCTAGCAGAATCTCAGAAGGGAAACCTGCCGTAGTTTGCACTTCAATGTCAACTACTTTTAATCTGACAAAGTTAGAAGCAATGATAAGCAGATGATTTCAATGGAAGCTGCCACTCTATGTGGTGGCATCAGTTTTGCCTATTTAACAGACAGATGGGTTAAAAAGTTTGCTAGGGGGAACTTAAATTCGTAGTTGTTAACTTCAAAAAACATGTCATACAGATCATTCCATACCCTATAATTAAAACAAAATTGTGAAATTATTTATTATATTTTCTCTTTAAGACAGATTTAAACATCTCAAATTTGAAAAATCTCTTTATAGATCTTTACTATATTAAGAAACCAGTATTTCTTAAATTCTCTCTAGCAAACCATTTTAGCTTTTCTTGATAATCAACAGTGGGATTCACCATTTCTCAATTACATTTCTTAATTACAAGCTGGATGCCTAGCTTAGAACAGTTACACATGTTTCTTCATAAATAATGAAGAGAAAAGTTAAGATACAGAGGGCAATTCATTGCACCTGAGATGTGTAAGGTAGGTGGGCTGAATTCCCCTTTAAGGTCTTTCTGGAGACATTGGAAAGTGTTTGAGCACCTAGTTTTTAGACAGTTACTGTCAAGAGAAGTTGAATCCAAGCCCAGTGTTTCAGCAAGTGCAAATTATGACTCACAGTGGGATAAAAATTCCTGACATTATTCTGCTCTGTGATGTGAAACTTCATTAACTGTTTAGACCAAGATCACAGTGAAGTTTTTACCTGACACATGACATCAGCTCTGACTTTCAATATCTTTCTGCATTGGCATTTCCCAGGTTTTATGTGTAATTTAGCTTAATCAAATTTAAATCAAATTTAGCCAAATTAATCTTAGTTTATATATATATTTTTTTTTACTCAATGTCTTTTATTTTTATTTCCCATCTTAGCAGGTGTTCACATTACCTCCAAGTCAGTACCTAATATGAAAGCAGCATTTTCTTTGATTATTTTCAATAGGAAATGAGATTACTGATGACATTAGAATATAACTTAGGACATAGTGCCCTTCTGAAATTATGTCTGTTATTAGAAGTACCTCAGTTCCAGTAATGTAATGTATGTAAATGTTTTAATACTGTGCAAAAGAATTTCACCTGGGAAGAATTTTCTCTTTTACTATAGGTCATTAGTGTCAATGAGGATATAGTATGCTTTAGTGTTTTTTATTAAACTTATATAAAATATTATGCTGGACTGCATTTAAAGAAAATATTGACTCACAACCCATTGGGTTGATTGGTGGATTTTTTCATGTGTCATTGGAAGTAAGGCCATTTACATCTTGTGTGATTTTTAAGTAATGTAATATATTTAATATATATTTACTGAAACTATTACATTTAAAAGAGAAGTAGCAACAGAATTTTACAAATTTTGATGAAGCTACACTAAATTTTAAAAATATATTCCACAGATCCACTGTGCATAGACATCACAGAAGTCTCACTGAAGAAATGAAGCTTCATAGCACTCAGAAACCAGTGAATGATTCACTGTGTGGAAAGAGATTCACTGCCCTGAGAATGCATGGTGGGCTATTAAGTATTCAGTGTAAGCAAAGCTGTCTATTGAAGCAATGTCCACATTACTACTTTGGAATTTTTATTTAATCCTTATAAATTCAGGTTATGCATACAGGCTGAAGTTTGTCAACTATATGAAGTTAGTTGGCAAAAATATTTACTAGAATGAGATTCAGAAAGAATACTCCAGAATAGTGGCAGTGATACTTCCTGTGGTAGGTACTCTAGCATCATATGAACACCAGGGTGTTCTCTTAAACTTGGATTCTACGGTATCCTGGAATCTATGAACGCTGCATTGCAGTCAAAGTCATATGGAGACAAGGGGCCAGTCTTTTTTCAGCGGTGACCAGTGACAGGACAAGAGGTAACAGGCACAAACTTGAACATAAGAAGTTCCGTCTGAACATGAGGAGGAATTTCCTTACTTTGAGGTGGCAGAGGCCTGAATAGGCTGCCCAGAGAGGTGGTGGGGTGTCTGTCTCTGGAGTCATTCAAAACCAACCTGGACACGTTCCTGTGCAACCTGCTGTAGGTGGACCTGCTTTGGCAGGGGAGTTCGACTAGATGATCTCCAGAGGTCCCTTTCAACCCCATATCATTCTGTGATTCTATGTATAGAGGAATGTTCTATGATTGAGTGATTTTTCATGAAGAAATAAGTAAATAAAGAAAACTTTGAATAACTGTTGAGAAAAATTAGGCACTGAAATAAATATTAAAGGGAAAGCAAAAAAATGGAAAATCCATGCATGTTTTACATTACAGAATATAATTCTTTGAACTTTCAATATAATCAGTTGCATAGTTCATGTAAGATACCGTAATTCATCAAACCTGCTTCTTAATATATTTCACTCTGCACAAGGAAATCTTTAGTTAAGCATTGTGACAGATTGACTTTACAGGTTTTCCAAACAGGCAGGTGTAGTAAAATACCAGTGTCTTAAAATATATGCCCAGAGAAATCACCTTCTGCACAGAATATGCCAAGTCATATCCATAACAGAGATCTCCATAACTGGGGTCTTTAAGAACAAGTTTTCAAAACCTGTCAGGTACAATAAAGATTGTCCTTTTTGGGGTCAAGGATGTTACATATCTTCAGATGGCTTTCCATTCTCATCTACCTGTAAATAGAAAATCACTGCATATCTCATATGAGTACATTAAAAGGACACTCATGGCATTACAAAATGTAGTATTCCTCACTAGAAATTATTTTATTAAAAATTAATATTTTTTTAAAAATTCAGATTATAAATGGTTTAATTGCTGTCTGGAAATGTACAATAGCATGTCCTGGTTTGATGAAACCTTCAGGTCTGAGAGTGAATTTACACTAGTCTTCTCCAGGAATGAGAAGCACCTGCACAGCCTGAGTTCAGCTACTGAGCAGAGAAAACCTGCAAGCCTGCAGTGCTCATCAGCGGGAATGAAGTGTCCATTTTTCATTCACTGCTATTGAATTCCGCGTCATCTCTTCCATAACTGACACTACCCTATATAGGTCATCAATATTTCAATCCACAACAAAAGGTAATAAAAAAAGAGTAACTAATAGGATGGAAGAAACAGACTTTCTTAAAAAGAAAAAATTTCTACTCAGTCTAACAAGAAATGTTGTATTGTGGTCTCTCAACTACATTAGATAGCTGGGTTGGAGGTTGGGTACAAAGGAATCCATTTCCTTTTCACCACTACATGCAAGCTGATGAAGACAAAAGGTCATGTATCTTGAGCATACGTATCTATTACTTGTGTGTTAAATATTGCTTTTGAGAATTCCTCACATTGGTAGAAATGGTGCATGAACCAGTGTCCTGGGAAGCCAGATGGCATCTGGCTAATGGCATGAAGACAAAGCAGTATAAGGAAAACAGATGAAGGGAAAGGTGATACTGTCTCCCGTTTGCAGACTCTTAAGGTATCTGAAATTACATTAAATAGGCACTCCAATACCTTAATGTACTTGTATTATATTTTAAAAAGGAACATTTAAAAAGAAATATTTCCTAGCAAAATAATCCATGGATAGAGCTGGAGACTGGCATCCTACAGGATTGCTAGAGCAGGGACAGCATCCAGGGCCAGGCTGAAATGGGACTTCTGGGCTCATGAGCAACACAGGGAGAAGCCCCAGGCAAGGATCAACAGAAATAGTCAGGCCTCTGTAGTGCCCTTAGGGCCCTGGAAAACATCTGAATAAAAATGGACAGTAATTTCCTCAGCTGAGGTGTCTTGTCTTGATAAAGATAGTGAAGCTCTGCTAGATCTAGTTTATGACTCTCCTTTGTAAGTACAAATTTTTATTGCTGTTTTTGAGCAAGTCACAGGGGTTTTTCAGTTTGAACAGGTTGAAGCTTGTACTGCATCAGTTTATTGGAATTAAAGAACAAGTTGTGGTAGTATAGCAAAGTCAGTTATGTGCATTTGACTGCACAATCAAAAAGCACAAACTTGATGTCTTTTTCTCACTTTTACTGTAGGAACCATAATACTATAGGAAAATATAGTGTCAAAAACCCTCTATATTTATTCCCAATTATTTATTTCAAGAGTATAAAATATTCTAGCTAGCATTTTAAATGGAAAGTTAAGGATCAGAATAAATACAGATCTCTTCCACTAACAGTTTACTAGATTTAAAAAAATTAAATAAATATGTTTCATGCAAATACAATTCAATTTTTTCTCTTATCTACACTTCTCATTCACAGGTGTAAGTGCTCAGAAAGAGAAGTTGAAATTTTTTGTATAAATAAGTCTATAACCTTTCATAGTTATGTTAACATTCATAATCATAAGATTAATGGTCACCAGTCAGATACCTCTGTGACTAAATATTTCAGTCACTAATAACTTGCCTTTCAGAAGTACAAAATCTAAGGATACTATCAAGGTGTGGAAGTTTCTCAAAAAAAAATAAAAAAGATAAAAAATGCTAAAAATAACCAATGCTTACTGTTTTCTAATAGAAGGAGCAGAGGAGGGACTGCTAGGACATTATCAGATCCTGTGACAGAAACATAGCCCTGCAATGTTAAAAGGAAGGTAATGATGCCTTTACCTACCCCTGCCTCAGTCACAACTCATCAGTAAGGTGAGATGAAGTAAGTTTCCTATTCTGTACTTATTTTGTTGATAAAATGAAAATATGAAAACAAATTACTTTTCCAAGGGGCATTTTGTTTGCAAACAGGGCTTTGGGTAGTCTGGAAGACTATCTCTAGTGGTGAAGCCAACTGCACTCCATTAGTGACATGATTACTGTATCTTTCTTAATGTGTAGATGAAATGTCCTGAGATTCCTTTGCCAAGGATCTTGAACTTGGATCAGTAGACCTACTCCTAATTCTTTCTGTGATGCTGACTGCACAATATATTTCCTCATTCCCCATTTATCTTTATTTTGCAATCAAATTGAAAGAAATAGGATTACTTGGCTCATTCTGTGTAGAGGGTGGTTGCTCTGGGCACATGTTCCAAGACACTGAAAATTTCCTGTCTTCAATTTACTATGGGAGTCACCTCCTAAGTTAAAATACCTCATCATTATGCTCTGAGAGAAAGTTTGTAGGGAGAGGAACAAAGCTTCTGTTTAGGTCTTAAACAGAAATTGCAATCTCACAAACTACCAGCATGTTGAGAACCATTTTTCTGTGTTTAACTTGATTGTGCTCATTAGTTTGACACTTTGAGTAAGAAGTTAAGAAGTAGCTGCAGACCAGCAATCTGGGAAAAATGATAATGCTATTATATTTCTGTATGACAAGAAAGAGAGAATGTCTGTCTTGAGGAAGGAGGGAGTAAGGTATAAACTCTAAAATTATGAAACAAACATTTCTAATGAGTTGATTTTTTTTCCTTCCCTAAGATTCAACTGAACTATGAATTTTAATTATCAGACTTCTTAAAAGATGTTCTGCTATACTCTATTCAAGATCAGTACTGAGAAGTCAAATATTGAATAGATATTTTGTGAAAGACATTCTCCCATTGGTAACTAGCCATCTCTACCCTTTATTGTTTTTTTTTGTTTATTTTTTAAGTTTATTTGTAATGAGCATGTAGTTTAATCTTCAAAAAATTATTCAATACACTATGTTATCCAAATGTAATGGTATCTAATGGTATCATTCATGGTATCATGTCATGGCATCTAATGGTATATATCTAAATGTAATCGTATCTAAATATATATCTAAATGTAATTAAAGCAGATCTTTTTTGTCTGTGAAAATTTGTGTTTTTAGTTTTTTCAGTTGATGATACTGCTCATGAAGGTAGTAATTTCTTCAAAAAAAGAATTTCAGAAGTTCAGATTTCTATAAATTACTTTTTTTATGAGAAATTACTCAAATGCCTGTACAAATACAAGCACTGCTTTCTTTTTTTTCTTTTACTGCTTGCAAAATCCAAACGTTCAGAAAAAAAAATAATAAAAGTACTTAAATTATTCTAATAACTTCTACTTCAATATAAGTGTTCTCATTAGTGAATTTATTTAGTGATTTAAGGGATAGCATTTTCATTTATGTTGATTGGCACTAGTATTTTTTTGATGTATTAATTTTGTCTTTTTCCTTTACTGAATGTATTTCATCAAGTTAAACTAAAAGCCTGTGTTCTTGCAAACATAGTAAATAAAGAATTTACATTAATGTTTTAGTTCAGATCAGGACCATAAATTTAAAGTGAATCTCCTAATTAGACTCACTTTTCACACATGCTAGGTTCACTTAACGGAGTGGTTTCAGACAGCGTCATCTGGATTCATTTTGGATGAAAGTGAGGCCAAACAGAACAGAAACAGTTCTAGTATTCTCTAACAGCTAAAATTGCTTCAATCTAGGGGATCAATCCAGAAGTAGCAAAAGTAAAACCTCATACATTACAGCCATTGGATGTTCCATATTTATTGCTTCAGCCTGAAGGCTAGCACCCACTGAGCTCCACTACTTATTAGCATAGACATACACACTAAATACTCCAAGTAGAAAGCTGGCAGGGGAAGAACAGAATGTCCACTTGATGTATCATTCACTAAAATAGAACTAACTTTAAAATCCTTTCCATAATGCAGATGCAAGTATGCATCTGCAGTATTTGTATTAGGGCTTAACATTGCTCTGCAAGCAAAAGGAAAGGAATCCTTATTCGGGGGCTTTGAAAAGGAGTTGGGACCACTATATTCCATCATCTGACCTTGAGTGTGTTCGGAATCCCACTTTTCAAAGATATGTTTGCCCATTCTGTCTGGTAGCAGAGGCTGACGTTACTTTTAAAATGCCTATTTATTGAGAAAATCATGTTCTAGTAGCTTGTTTGCCACATTTAAAATGCCTTGCAGATTAAGTGTACGGGTTCCTTGGCCTCTTTTATGGTGGAATCATGTGATTTAAGAACACTGGAAAATGATTTCTTAGGTATTGCTGGGGATTTTGTTTGGGGTTTCTTTTTGTTTCAGTTTGGGTTTTTTTTCCAATTTACTAATGTCTTTAGTACCTCTCATGGATTACATTCTGTTTGAACTTCAAAACAATAACCAAAGCTTCACAATCGGTTTTAGATGTAAAAAAACCCAAACAACCCCCCACCCTCCCCAAATGTAATTTATGTAGGGCAGAGAATAAAAAGAAAGAAATCTAGATGTATTCTTTTCATATCTGTGAAATTGTTCAAAACTGTTCAAATTTTACTAAGTTCAGTCATCCTAATTATTGATATTTCCTGGGGAAAAAAACCTAGATTATATTTCTGTAATACGCTTTTTCTGTTTGTCTGCTTGAGATTCACATCCACTTCTTGTTATCAACCTGAGCAATATCTTTTCCCTCTGAAAACCTTTAGTGGTTTTAGCATTACTCTCTTGTAGACTTGCCCGGAAGTGGAACTTCCAAATAAAAGTGATTTTCTTCTCTGAGTAGGCGCTCTGACTTTAAGCAGTATAATTGCTGCCCTCTCTTTGTTGGCTCTGATTTCTTTAATCACGTCCTTTTATTTATGTGTGTATAATCAGGCAGCATAATACTAATCAGGTAAACCATAGGCCATGAGTGTATTAAAACACAATGCATTCTCCCTTTTGTTTTCATAAAGTCTCTTTCCTTTGGAGACATTGGAGCGGAACAGCAATTTCAGTATTTAGAAAGGTATTCTGCTGTTATATGATAGGACTGACAAACAACAAGATCCTTAAATTGTTGTTATGGAAGATATAGAGCACATATAAATATTGAATACTGCTAGCAGAAAAACCTTCCAACCTGCACAGAATAGCTGGAATCTGCAGGCAAAGGATGCTCAGGGTAACATGTTGCAAACTAAGCAGTGGTACATCCCCCTTTGAGACCTTTGGGAATAGGGTTTTAGCAACAGAGTGGCAACATACATATAACTAAAATATTTTCTTCATGTAAGTACTTGATTTATCCCACTGAAGACTGAAGGTGTATTTAAAATTAGGCACCTGTTGAAGAACCCTGTTGAATTAGGGCCTGAGTGATTGCACACGCAAATTGTAATTGATATCAACAGCAATGATAGGAATCCATCTTGTCAGCCACCTGGTTTGTCTATGTCTGAAAGCTTCTTCTGATTATTACACTCATTTTATAAATGCATACAATGATGGTTACATGTTTTGGACATGATGACAAAGCTTTGAGTAAGAAATATTGATTCCAGAATAATTGCACCCCAAATTTCTATTATGAAGAATAAGAAAATCAGTACAACTGTTAATATAAAGGTATGTTACAAATGTCCCCTGGGATTCATTGAATGACTGTGCATGAAAAAACTACACCATATAACAAGTGAAATACTGCCACAAGCCAGCATCTAAATATTTACAATGGATTACCGTAAGCATGTTCACAACTATTTCAGTACATTTATACATCAAGATGGTCTAAAACCAAAGCATTTTTAACAGATTTTAAAGGCTGAGTCGAATCACAACAGATACATAGGGGAGCATCTGAACTGACAGAGAAAATGCTTGTAATTAGGCGTTTTTAGAAGAAAGCACCTGAAAAACTCATCTCGACTCCTATCAAATTACATATTTCTTATTGTAACCTTGCTGGGTTGAGGAATGTTTGGATGGCACATGGAGGTAGGAGGTATGGAACAGTTTACAAACACATGCTGCCTTCAAATTATAACACTCTCTTACTAAGTAATTATTTGCACATTGTCTCTGTCAGTATTGATTACACTAAATATGTTATTAAAAGACTGCATTTTCTGAGAAAGAGAAGAACATGGGTCAGTGGATAAGTTTTTAATCTGTAGAAATTCTATTCATTGTGTGAGCATTTGAAATGAATATTAATTTGTTGCACTTGAAATTGAAATTTAACTGTAGTGTAGAATCGCAGTTAAAATTATCAGTTAGTAATAAGTTTTCACAATGACTGTAAAGTTATGATGTAAAAATTAAGTAGAGAAATACATGACTTACAGATTAACTATATATTTCTGAGAGATTAAGAAATGTGAAATAGTGTTCATAGAACTGATGATGTCTAAAATCCAGGGGCTGGTCTTTTTTCAGTGGTGCCCAGTGACAAGACAAGACGAAATGGGCACAAACGTCAGTATAAGAAGTTCAACCTAAACATGAGAAGGAACTTTTTTACTGTGAGAGTGGCAGAGCCCTAGAAGAGGCTGCCCAGAGAGGTGGTGGAGTCTCCTTCTTTGGAAACATTCAAAACCTGCCTGGACAAGTTCCTGTGCCACCTGCTCTGGGTAGACCCGCTCTGGCAGGGGGGATTGGACTAGGGGATCTCTGGAGGTCCCTTCCAACCCCATATGATTCTATGATTCTGTGATTCTCTGATCCATTTTAAAACATGCAGTATTATTTTCTGTCCAATTACTTGTGCCTACATTAACATCTGACATGAATGCCGAGCCCCTTTTCTTTATACCTCACTAAACTTAAGTTATTTAATTCAACTCAATTAAGCTAAGATTTCACCTCAAGGAAATAAAAAACCAATCCATACTGTCCATCATGACTGTAGTAATTAGGTGTATTTTAGGTTTAAACAACCACAACATTCTCTAGCTGTCTTCATCTACCTATTGCTCCTTGTTTTCAATATGAAACAAAGCCACTTTTGATGACTTACTTTGACTGTAGGAATCAATTGTCTATAGAGCTTGTAAAGCTCCTGACACAATGAAAATTTTGTATAAGTTTTATGTAGAACATTGCATATAGGTAGTACATCACCAAAAAATTATGCACATGCTTCCTATAAATAATATTCTTGTGACGTTGAGGAAAGTAATCTACATCCTTAGAAATGTGTTATTTTCACAAAAGAGCAGTGATCTGAACTCACCACACATTCCTCTAAAAGAGTACTCAATTTTTATTAAGGTTAACAATGCTGTTAATACATACTAGCAAAATCAATACTTGGGGGCAGCTACACACTCTGATGTGTTCGGTTGTCTCAATGCCAGGTACATATTCTGTCCCAGCGTCTAAAACAAATTCATGTTCACACCTGAATCCAACATATCCATCTGTGTGCCTCTGGAAGAAGGTTCCAGGATATGCCGGATATTCCAGGATCTTCCAAGGTCCACGGATCACTCAGCAGGTTTCAGACCATTGAGCAAATCTACCAAAAATTCAGAGATGAAACTCAGAGTTTCTTGAAATTCCTCTGTGTGCAGCTTCACTTATGTGAAAGTGATGTCTAGCATTATTTGGAACTTGGTCTTTTGTCCTCAAAAGTCTGTGCATTATGGGACGAAGCTGGGGGGTGGAGGGGAGAGGGCGGGGAAGAGAATATAAATACTTTAACTACTGTTTCATTTGTGTTTCCCACTCATTTAAATGACATTATCCTAACTACTTCAAACAGAATAATTCCCTGAAACTGTCCTCTAAGATTGAACAATTGCAACCTCAGAATACCCCAACAACAGAGTTGATTAGAAAAACTTCAAGGAGTACCAGTAGATTTATCAAAAATGAAATATTTGAAAGTGAAATCTTTACCAGAGACTCTGTTAGACATTTTTAAAAGCAAACCACTGCATAGTGTGACAGAGCTCATTGGTTTACCATTTTAAAAATTTATACTTTTGTATGAAGTAGAAGTTGAAATCCAAATTATTTGTTCAACATCTTGGTAACTGAAGTTTTGGGTAAGAAATTATTTTAAGGGCTTTTTTATAAGGAATTTTCGTATTTATTGTGTTCTTGTTTTGGCTAGCATTTAAAAAAAAAAAAAAAGGCAAAAGAAAGGACAAAGTTGCTGCCCAGTTGTAATAATAAGCATTGTACTTTATTCAAAGAGATGAAGACAAGACGATGCACCATGCTTACCATTATAGAAGACTACCTGAAAGATGGATAAAATTATATTGTGCTATGATCTCCTTGATTCACATTATTTCTTGTTAATTCTCAATAGCACACAAGTATTAGCAAGTTAGAATTTAATCTAACAGTTTATCCTATTCGATACACATTTGCAACTGAACACTTGTCAAGTGAAGCATTAATTGTTAGTAATTACCAAACACTTATTTAATATTTATTGTTCATCAATATTTGCTCAGTAATTAAATTTTCTTAACTAATATGGCTCATATGAACAAGTACTAACATATATGTAATAGAATAAAACATATCCATTTTAAAGGGATTCAACAATGTTAATTATCAAATAATCCATTAAATTCCTCCTCCATGTATGTTTTCATTCAATGAGGGAAATGGATTGCAGTGATCAGCAAGAGAAATTGCCTGGTTCTTGAATAAAACTCTGGAGAGCACAACACAGGGTTTTGCAGTTTTGTCGATATTAATATTTTTTTCTCCCAGAGTAACATTTGATAACATTTCAAACTTTTACCAAAATGTGGTAACATTTTCATTCTGCACACAGTCATCTCTAAAGGTTCCTGATGTTTATTTATAGACACTCCAAGTTTTCATCAATTTCTGTGAGGAATGAACATTTTCTTCCCTACTTTGAGTATTAATATTCTTAAGGCAATAACTCTTCATAGTTCTTTCTTCACTGTATACCTCATTGTTTTCAGTATCTTCAAAGGTCAATCAACTGCAGTTGAAACAAAACATTTTCTTATTTCAAAGCCCCACTGGCATGAATGCCCTACCCACATGACCTGCCACCTGGAATGACAAGAATACACTTTAGTAGCCTTTCTCCTGAGACTACCATAGTTTTTGTCTCATAAAAACTAATTGCTTGAAAGTCTTACTTTAGTAGTATGTAGGGTTATCTCTGTCCACACTACATGTAATTCAAAAGCATTTTGATAATTTGTTGCAGAGGTGATACAAAGTCTAAAAACCAGTAAGTCTATGTTATTAAATCTTAATAAGATATGTCTTCATCCTGAGTGAGCTCTCA
>VXAK01019505.1:0-11296 GCA_013399435.1 Arenaria interpres | reverse complement strand
AAAATTGAATTTTGTAGAGAAATTGTGAATCTATTTAACACATGATAAAAAACAAAACAAAACAAAACCACTTCAAAAACATTCAAATCAAGTTTACACCTTTCAGATTTTATCTAACAATATCAAAGTCCTCTTTTGGTTATATTCTATATACATACTTGTCTGGTTTCAAATCCCTGTGTACAATTCCATAATTATGAAGGTATTCCAAGGCCAGAACAGTCTCTGCAAAGTACATCCTTGCCATGTCTACAGGTAAAGGACCCATATTCTTCATCAAAGTAGCACAGTCTCCACCTGTGGAAATAGGACAAATGTTCCAGATGATGCTATAAATTCTGAGGTATATCAGCATAATCCATATATGCTGCAGAAAGAGACACAAATTCTAGTCATAAATGAGTATTTTACAGTCAGATGATTCAATTGAGCATGTGACCACACTAACTACTGTATTGGAAACACAGTGTGAAGCTGGGAGTGAGCAGTACAAGGGTTCAGCTGGAAAACAATAAAATATGTGCTGCTACTTCAAAAAGCAAAGGGGCTGGGGAAAAAAAAAGAAAGAAAACCCACACAACCATCACAACCATAGCCTGCTTATCTCATCTTACACTACCTCTGTCCACTCTTCTCCTTCAGCATCAGCATCTTTTCAGATTGCTTACTCTTTGCTCTTTTTTTGTAAAACCAACTATTACAAATACCCCAACATGACCTAATGAAAATTTGAACTCCAGAAAAGCAAACAGCATTTCCACATGAACTTTGAACACTAGGACATTTATGATTGCAGTCTATGAGGAACTTATTCAAAGAGCAGTAATTTTCTGTCATAGCTGGAGTACACACGTTTCAAAAGCTTTTACTGAGAGATAATGACTGGGAAAAAAAAAACACCTTGTTGTTGGATTCAGATCCTAAATCCGTACTGCCAGAGTACTGAGGACACATAGGGGGCCCTTCTAATGGAAGTACCATATGGGTTATATCTCTTTCTTGGTGTAAGAAAACTCTCTTCTTCCTCTGTAAAACAAACTTTTTACCTTCTACATATTCCATGACCATGCATAAATGACGTCTTGTTTCAAAGGAGCAATACATGCTGACAACAAATGGATTTTCTGCAAATGTCAGGATATCTCGTTCAACAAAGGCCTGTTGGATCTGGTTTCGGAGGATGAGATTCTGCTTATTAATTTTCTTCATGGCAAATCTTTGTCTGGTTTCTTTGTGTCTCACAAAATAAACCGCACTGAAGAAATTCAAATGGGAGAGAAAAAGGTCTGAATAACTATTTTAAAATACTTTTTTTTTTTACAGTTAAATATTATTTTTTTAAAATGCATATTATATAAAAGACTTGGTTTTAATTTAATGTAGTTGGCCTTTCACATTACAGAATGGCTTCAAACCCCATTTTGTTTCATAACCAGGATGAGTCCCCAGTCAACACAAATTAGTACACAAATGAAAACCAAACAACTCCCCTCCTCCCCCCCTGGGCCCGCCCAAGCAAACAACAGATACAGCAAATGCCCCCCAAAACAGGTATATCAAATGCTCTCAGCTCAGGCAGATTTTGGGCGTTTCCCTCAACAAAGCATTACATACAAAAGCCAGCTATGGTACAGTGTTATAAATCATTCTGACAAATGCTTATTCTCTAAATGTGCTGTCAGATAATTATGAGTCAGACTCCATCCAGGGGATTTTAAAACATGTCACAGGTTTCTCATGAAGGTTGCTCAGAAGCTGCTCGATGGGGTGACTCCCTCATCGCCAGGTGCAAAATATTCTGTTCTTGTTCAGTCCCTGACATCAGCATTGATCCGTATCAGGGGTAGGTCACCAGCAGGTAATCCAAAACAAAGATCACCACGTTAACCGCACAGTAATGTAGGATTAAGATGCATTTTGACATGCAGAACTTCCACTGGGGTACTGGGGACAAAGTTTACTGTAAGCTTGGTTAGGTAAGGTCAGGGCAGTGAAGGAAGCAAAGTGAAAGAAAACCTCACACGGACCAGCCTTCTTTCTTTCAAGGCTCAGGAGAAGGAACCACCCTGCTGTGAAACACTGACACAGGACATTACTGCTACATTTCTCAAAATCCCTTGAGGCAAATCCCACAAACGCTTGCCTTGGTTGAAATCTACTTTGTAGCATTTAATATCTATAGCATCTCCAGTATATAATTACCACAGTAGTGAGTGGTTATGGAAAGAAAGGACTAAAAGAAAATAGGAGGGGAGGGAGAAGGGGGGGAATGGAACATAATTACGCAATTTTTAAATTCAATTTGTTGTCCCCATGAGGTCCAATTATCAGCACACAATTATTTATTTAAACACGCAATTCTTGCCTTACTATTCTATGAAGATCCTCCCACAGCTACCGAAGTTAAAGAACCTGAAGAATCAACATGTTTCTACTTTCCTTTATGGAGGAAAAACTTTTTCTAGACAAGAAAGTTTCTCTTACTGACTCCAAAAAGCTTTCATTAATCCCTTGTTCTTGTCTGAGCACAGGGCAGGTAAAAGACATTACATCATTATGAAAGTAGGGGAAAACCACCTTGGGCAAAACCCACGACAAACCCCACCCTTCATGCCTCCTACTAAGTCTCACTCCCTTCTGCTTCTCCCAAGCCGGAATAAAGACAGAATTATTTATCTTCATTACTCCTCCCTGCTGGCTTCATGCCTTTTGTCATCCTGCACCTCTTCCTACTGCTCCTCTCACACTCATTTCTCTCTCCACCCCTTCACGACAACTCTTTTCCTTTGCTTTTCTTTCCCTTACATTCTGGCCTTCCTCTCGCTTTTGTTGCTATCTCCTGTCAGTCAGTCTTAACTTCTTAATCTCCTGTAATTTGATCCTTTCTTTTCCCTATTTCAGTCCCCTTGCATACTCCTGGCATGCAGAAAAGCGTGTCTGAAGTCGCAATCCTTCAAGAAAAATTAAGTTATAGGAATGAACTGAGGACTGCCCGAGGACTCAGCATGCATATCCTTCTCAGAGCTTTAATTTGGACAGCATGCCAAGATGAACTCTTGAAAGACAGATATGAACCAGAGCATATTGTTATAATATCATAATAAATCCCATCTGTAGATCATGTGGATCTGCAGGGTCACTACTACACATTTAAAGATGAAGAACCAGTAAGTTCTAAGGACCATCTAGTCCTCTATCCTAGCTCCCATATCTGGGACATGTTGGCTATATTTCCGCAGGTCTCTAAATTTCATTCTCCAGTCTTACAGTCGCAGGGCAGGTAATTGTGTAACTTTCCACTAGGATTCAGTTATGTACAATTCCCCAGAAAAAAACTTCAAATGTACCAGACTCACGAGACAACTGTAACGCAACTACACATGCATACCCTGTTTATGCCGTATCAAATGCTATTAAATGATCTTCAACATACAGAAGTGTCTAACATCACTTATTCACATCCTCTGCTCACAGTAACCCCAGACAATGGCATTTATGCTTTACAAAGAAAACTATGCCCCAGCCAGCATGTTATTCCTGCAGAATAGTGCAGAAATAGAGCATCCACAGTGGAGTGTGTCTTCCAAGCCCCTGGACAATATGCAGAGCCTCCTCTCAGCAATATTTCAGACTTATCCTAGTCTGCTGAGAAGCAAATGAGGAGCTGGCCATCTGAAGAAGAGAACATGATAGCTGTGATCCTTCTCTCACCACTGATAGTAGTCCTGATTGTTCCAATATGTCACAAGTTTTGACTAACAAAACCACCTCTCCATACCTATCCATAGCAACGCCTTCTATCTTTATAGCAGCTACTAAACACAGATGCAAAATGATGAGGCTGCTGTTCAGATCTCCTACGGGTAAACTGTTCTGTATTTGCACAAGAAACACTTGAGAAATTGAGCTCCTCACCAGTTTGAAACATGCTGCAGATTCAGGAAGGACAGAATTCAAGACCTCCAACATAGTAACAACCCTTCTCTACCACCAAGAGAATTGCATTAGCCAACAATATTAGATCCTCATACATATACTAGCTACAGAAGAAAGATAAGGCACCTGGTCTGTGCTGTACTGGGAAGGGAGTTTTACTCGATGGCAATAAAGTGGATAGGTTCAGAGTTCACCATTTTGCAGTAAGTCCACAATAAATTATGAATATACCATCGTTAGCATAAAAACTGCCAGCCTCTACTTTCTGAACTGCTCTTTAAAGCTATGGTCTTCTAGAAATCAAAGCCTCTTACTCTGTGTAGACCAGTCACCCACAGGGGTAAAGAGAAAGAGGGAAAAGAACACAGCTTACTAGACCTGTAGTCCATTCAGAGGTGGTGCTACTTAAGTGAACCTACAAAGCCACACTTCCCTCTATCCTCTTCCATTTCTGGACTGGTGACTGCCAGGCTGGTATGAATTAATTTGATTGATGTTGTGTTATTCTGCAGCTGGGTAACTTTCTTAGTCCCATTCCCAATGCAACTACACATGAGCAAGTATTGCCAGCCAAGTGGAGAAGGGACAGGAATGAGTGCTCACAGGTTAGAGGCAGCAGCTGCTCAACCCAACACTGCTTCAGAGCTCTTAAATTTATCAAGAAAACACCGTTAGCCAGTATGTCATGTACATATTGACATTACCATCTTTGTAGAAGTAAAAGCAGGCAGGTGCAGAAGTGGTATAATGTATTTGCTTTAAGCAGATACAGTTATACATTAGTGAAAAGCAACTGAACTAACATCTCGCCCTCCTGAAATCAAATGTAATCTTTATTTTGTTGAGCTGGTTCAGTAAACCAGGCTGATGCCAACTTGAAGAGATGAACTGATACAACCTGCTACCTCTTACAAGTTGGAATATGGAAAAATATTGCTGTGACTGCAGTAAAAGTTTAAAATTTGGGAAGTATGAAAAGTTTTGGCTGGCTGAAAAAGAATCAGAGAGACAGCTTGTGAAACCATTAATGACTTGGCCAGCATCCTACATGCTTACTGATTCACAGCTTGTTTAACTTCTTGTATATTCCTAGGCATTCCCAAAAGCCTGATACACCTCATCTACTATACAGTCATTTAATTGCACTACAAATGAGTTTACCCAATCAATTAAAAGCAGAGAACTGCTAAGATATTTACACAAACCTTCATAAAACCAATAGTTTATATTTAAACTCATCAAGTTTAACGTATCTGACAAATCTCTGCTACAGCATGCCAAGACCAACAATTACCCTGTCAAAGCTTTCCATTTCACTAATGAAGGCAAAAACTCCACAGCAAAATCAAAGACAGCAGAAAGTATGTTTTTAAAACTGGTTCAGAATTAAACCCAACATTATAGCCTCAAAATAAAATATTACAATAGCATACTGAATCTTTAATGTCAGAGCACAAAATATGCCCACTGACATATTTTTGAGAATAAATCAATGAAGCACAGGCAGAATTCACACATATTTAGATTATTTCAAAAAATTAATGGTCTGGAAAAGCACAGAAGAGAAAAAAAAATAATTTGTGTAGCATAACAACAATAGCTTCTATTTCAGCTTCTTATACTTGTAAATAAACGGCAATAAATGCCTATGGGACAGTTTATTGCTTTGTATTCACAGATGGAACAGGTATTATTGCTTTATTACACTCAATTTTGTATATGGGTTAAAGAGTGTTTAGGTTAACATGTGTTCTCCTTTAAACTTGACCATAACTTTTGAGTAAATTAATGACCAATTGTATTGGTTCCAGCAGAAAATAAAGATCAAAAAATGGTCTGTTGATAATACAGTCCCACTTATCTGATATACCACATTGGAGACCTTCAAGCACACTGATACTTGTGAAAAAGTGATATCCTGGAGAAATTAGGAGCGCAAGCCTCCTTAACTTACAGTAACTGGGTGAAGTGACTAGGTGCTAAAACCACATTTAAAAGTGAGTAAATACTTTTAAGTTTATTGTTGTACTGTCCACTGTGTTCCTTTCTCTCTACATTAATTACTAAGAGGCTATACCTTTGTTTTCTTTCTTGTTCTTGATTTTTCTTCTAAGAAGTAACTATTTAAAACAAAAATCCAAACCAACAAAACCTACTTTGTTATCGTTTGCTTAGGGATGGAAGTAATACCACTCTACTAAACTGATGAGACTTTCAACTTCCACTTTGAATACTACCACAGCATAATCCACAAGCCTACTCCTGTTTTAACATTCGCTAAAGACAATAATGATTCATTCAGAATCCGGATACACTCCAAGCTGTTCACCCTCTATCAGCTCTCCTTTACCTCACAAATTTGTTGTTTATCCAAATTTTATGACATTTACGTTGCCAATTTTGCTTATTATAGGCATTAAAAAGGTGTTTCATAAGTATTGATTTTCCTTGCCACAAACATGAGGGGAAAAAAAAAATCTTACATGCCTACACTGAACGTGCCATAGAAAGCCACAGCTTTTCATACTTTCCAGCTTTTCAGATCTTTACTTGTCTCTGGTTACAAACGGACAGTTGCCTCCAGTCTGTATTTCTTAACGGCTCATCAAGCCTCCTTCTGACCCTAACACCTATGTAGCAAGAGCCACAGGTCTACCAAACCACCGACTTTAAGTGCCCGGACTCACACTGCTGGTTGCAGGATGCCCTTCTCTCCCCATCCATCAGCATCCTAAAACTGCTGGGAAGCCAGGCAGGTCTAGTGACTCAGACATCCCTTTCTCCAACAGGGACCTGCCCCACATGGTTGTTCTTAACCTCCTCCAGGTAAGATGAAGAGGAAATTGCGTAGGAGATGAAAGGAGGATCTGCCAAGGAAAGAGAAAGGGATGCAGCCAGGGAGGGGAGCAGCAGCTACTGCCAACTGGTGGAAGAACGGCTTTGAAGTCCTGGGGTAGTTGGGAGAAACTGGAATATGGTAAGTAATGAGTTTGCCTAGGGAGAAATCCTGAGAAAATGAATTGTACAGAGGCTGACCAGTGAGAAGTTGTATTTGGATATTTACAGAACTCTGAAGCAACTTATGCTATTTCCTTCAGGCTTTTTGCTGAGCTATGTGAGCAGGTCTGCACACAAATAATAGCCTCCACACAAGCAATAACGACCAACAAGGCAGTACTAAACACCTTCTGTCACAGAGCTCAGGGTTACCTTTAGCTAAACATGATCAGAGAGTATTATTACGCCCATCAGCCTCAGGCCATTAAAACGGCACTTAAACTCCAGTGGATAGTCTGCAGGTGGTTTCTCTTCTATGTCCAAAGGCTCTTCAAAGAGTGCTCAGCTGTATCAGGTCGTTGCTGCTCCCAACCTCAAGCAGAGGTAGCGCAGGGTACGTACAGACACTCTAATGGGGTCTGTGCTGGAAAGCGGCACAGCCCTCTGCACCACTGGGCTGTGACACTGGCTCATTTGGTCACAGGACCTTCACCTCAAGGCAGAAACCCCTCTTTTTTGACCCATTACATCCTTCCTGGTCCTGCAGATTACACAGCCCAACAGTTCCTGTGCTGATACATTTCAGTACAGAGGAAGAGCCAAATCAAAGGTCTAATATATAGTATCTCATCAGAAAAGGTGACTGAAGACAGACTTCTGGTTGCTGATATACACAATCCCTGCACTGGTGCTGATATACAAAATCCCTGGTACTTCCAGAAAACATGTTGTGTTCATTTTAAAGCCCAGGCTGACATAATTTTCCCTTGGTATTCTAGGATATCTCCAGATGACATACCCACCACTGAGCAGTAAGCGCTGCATTTTCCAAGTACCCAGAAATGAACCAAGAAACAGCAAATCCTTAAAAACTGACTGGTTAAAATTTGAGCACAGAAGAGTGTCCACAGAGAAGCAACAAAACTGTGTTGCCCTACTTAAGGAAATTTGTTTCTATTTCAATGATATTTTTAGGTGCAGTTTTATTCTGCTTCATGTCTGCGTAAACACAGGCTGTTTCCAGTATCATAAAGGTGGCTTCAAATCTGCCTTTGGATTTATTCAGACTTCACCTTTGGCATTACATGATACCTACTTTTGAAATATCTTCACGATGTAATATTCAGTATTTTAGTAATTCATTATTGCCTAGCAGGCTTTCTGAAAAGTTTTTCTTGTGATCGTCAAGTCTTAGCAACAAATCAGAAAAGCAGAATGAAAAAAGCAGCAGTGCAAACAAACTCCCTCAAATAAACATCCATGCAATAAGAAATAATGAGAAGTTAAGCAAAAATGAAATGCCAAAGAGCTGTTACACTCATGGATTACTCACCCGTAAGCTCCATTACTAATCAGTTTAATTGTTTCAAAATCACTTTCCCGAGGTTTTCTCTGCAGCTTCAGTGAGGTATTAGAGCTCTTCAAAGTAAAAGAGGAGAAAGCACAAAGTTACAGTATTTTTTTCAAAATCAGGGAAAAATAAAAAACAAACAAAACCCCACTCTCACCAGGCTGTCACACCCTGATGAACCAGCTAAAAGCTCTGGCCAGTTAGCCACACAGCTAGCCCAGAGAGGGACCAGAGGAACTCCTGAAGCAAAACTGCTTTTTCATCCAAAAGGTATCCTTCTGCTTATCTACATGCACAGGTTACAGCAGACAGGTGTGAAGGCTTCTGGTAAAGAAGTTACTGGCAACTCCTATTCAGAGTTACGGACTTCTATGAATCCCACCAGGCATTAGTTGGCCATTGCCTTCCCGTTTTAGTAAATCTGACTCTAGTAGTACAGCCTAGTAGTAACAAAACATAGATGAGGTCTCATTCATTCAAATAACCTTCTGCACATTTCGAACTAATGTTAGGAGAGACTGTGATATAACTTGGGATAGACTGTGAAAAGAGACACAAAATGAAAGAGAAAAATATGGAAGACAAAAATGCAGTAATTTTATCATTACAGAGGTCACTTTCACCTACTTGCATGCCAGAACATTTTCAAAATGGAGTTGTTCCAAATACCGCACAACCTTCTTTCTAGCTTTAATTTTTAATTAATCTTGAAGATGTGTGAATTAGAATTGGGGTGCAGGGGGCATGATGAGGGCATAGGACTCCAAATTCAGTATTCCAAACCCATAAGATCCTTTTCTAGATGTTTTCCCATCTCCAAGAAGTTCTATGATCCCTATCCAGGCAGTCTGGTAATAGTTAAGGTTGAAAGTAGACCTGGTTGGAACATTTCAATTAAATGCTTGCTAAAGAAAATCCAGTGCAAGAATATTAGTGAATATGTTAATATAACGAACTACAGAGAAGCAGAGAGAGGTGATTTATTAAATTGTTTAGCCTGCTTGTCTGCCAGTACAGGATTCTTCCTAATTGTGTATTTGCGATGATTTTGAATGGTCCTCTAAAGTTACGCTTCCTGTCACTTCCCATGTGTGTTTATTCCACAGCTACACTTTGAGAAAATGTTTCCAAATATTAACCCTATATTTTTCTGTACTGATTTAATTTCATCACCTCCCCTATTTACATTCCTTTATTACACTGCACAATCCTTCCTGTATTTCTTCAACATTTGCACAACACAAATATCTTTACAATTACAATTTCTTAGCTATTGCTAAGCCAGTTTGCACCTTCAATTCTCCTAATCGCTTCAGCACTTAAGTCTTCTAGCTATTCTTTCTGTCCTTCCTCTGTCAGTATCCTTCCACTAAATACCACTCAAGTCTAATAGACAATCTTCCAGACTGCAAACTAGCTTTCTGAATCCAGACTAACTTGCTCATTTCTTCCTTGTCTCTTCACTGGATCTGTTCAGCATCTCCCAATTTGATCATTAGCTGCCTCTGTAAATGGACTGTTATAAAATCTGTTCTAAATACTATATTTTTTTATGAAATGCTTTAAAAGTCCTTCTAAAAGAAAAATAAGTATATTAAACAAACAGAAATAAGAGAAGGAAGTGTAGATTTTGTGGTGGAACAATTGTCATGTGGTGAACACTAACTTTGTGAAAGACACTGCAACATCTAGGAAAATAGGTGGAAAGTTTTGTTGTAGTATTTTTGTGAGCTTCCTGGCTGCTGAGGACTACCGTGTTAGTCTGAGGATTAACCACTGTTCTATTCAATCTCTTTACATATACCAGTAGAAAATATAACAGGTCAGGGCCAGAGGGAACACAGCACATTTATTTTTCCACGGCTCAGACTCAGCAAAAATGGCAATATAACAGGAAAACTTACATTTATTGATTCATCCACTTCCAGAGTTTCTGCTGTCCCACTGTCACAGCTAGCTAGCTGAGCTATTTCTGGAAACAAAGATCAGAAACTTCATTTTAAACTAGAGCAAATACAAAACTAAATGAAGCACAAAATAGTTGAGAAGTGATGTTTTTCTGGAATGCTGTAATACTTCCCAAATAACTTTTAGGGCATCTCCAATGATATATATAAAAAAAAAATCCTATCCGACAAATTAAGACCTGCTATTCAATGACCATGTAATTCTCCACTGAATAATTCAGCCAGCCATGAAGCAATGAAGAGTGACAATGATACCAATGCTGAGACATGGAAACTGAATTGTATCAAATCTGAGCATTAAGGGAAAGACAGCACTAGTCTGCTAAAACTTCTGAGAATCTCAGCTCCTGAGGGGTTAATAGTAGGCCCCATCTTTGCTGGGCTCCTTCACAGTTAGAGCAAAAAGCTTCTAGTTTAGACAGGGATGGGCTCCAAATGGTTTGCATCTTCTAAACAAAAATGCTGGTATGCTTAACAGAACAAACAACCTAAAAGCCATTTTCTTAGAAGCTTTTCATTTATGGAGTCACTAATACAGATGACTTCTCTGATAAACTTAAGATTTTTTGGAGTCTACAACTTGACCTGGTTGTCCCTGCCAGGGTCAACGTATGCTGCAGAGCTCCTAAGCCCATCCTGTTCTTCAGGGGCACAGTAACTAAGAATTCATCTGGGAAATAAAAGCTAAACAGGACAGCTGGTAGCTTAAAGACCCTGGGAGGCTTAGTATTATTTTAATCATATACATAGTTAATTATATACTCCACATAGCCAGAGATGCACATTTTATCATAATTATGTGCTGGGGATCAGAGATAAGACCACTTGAAATTTGTGAGATGTATTTTTATCTCTGGACTGTTAACTGATTTTATGAATATGAAAAAACCCGAATATTCACATAGAACATCTAAACTGGATTTTTCTGTATAATAATAAGTGACTATTACAAGCAAAATTCCGTGCAACACTTATTGTAATCATTATGACCAAATTAACCACACAAATCATTTTCTGTTGCAACAGATTCAAGGAATAACTCTCA
>VXAK01019500.1:0-31917 GCA_013399435.1 Arenaria interpres | reverse complement strand
TGCCAAGTCCACCTCTAAACCATATCCCTAAGCGCAACATCTACATGTCTTTTAAATATCTCCAGGGATGATGACTCAACCACTTCCCTTGGCAGCCTGTTCCAACGCTTGACAACCTTTTTGGTGAAGAAACTTTTCCTAATATTATAGAATCATAGATTGGAAGAGACGGTTAAAGATCACCTTGTTCCAACCCCCCTGCCATGGGCAGGGACAACTCCCACTAGAGCAGGTTACTCAAAGCCCCATCCAGCCTGGCCTTGAACACTTTCAGGGATGGTGCATCCACAACTTCTCGGGGCAACCTGTTACCAGTGTCTCACCACCCTCACAGTAAAGAATTTCTTCCTGATATTTAATCTAAATCTACTCTCTTTTAGTTTGAAACTACTACGCCTCGTCCTATCACTACACTGACAAACAGTCCTATCCCATCTTTTCTGTAGGTCCCCTTTAGGTACTGGAAGGCTGCTATAACCTCCAGTCTTTGGGTTGCAGAAAGGCTGCAAAACTGGCAGAAAAGATACATGAACAGCTACAGACCTTAGTCCTCTGTCTCTTAGCTTAGGTACAGGGATCTTTTAAATTCAGATCCCACCTTTGTTTTTTCCTTAAAAATTTCTGAAAAGACCTTCATAGGCAATGCCAGACATGATATCTTAATTACAGCAGTAGAAGAACAACTAAGAGGATCTCTAACGACAATGATGCAGACTTTCTTTTGCCAAGAAAATAATACTGAGACTAATGAAGGTTATTCAATTACAATAACTTCATCTGAGACTCAGGTTCTATTTTCCTCCATGAATAGCAGTGGAAAAAAAAAAAAGAAACAAAGTAAGGAATAACGAGAAAGAAGAAAGAGTAAAGAAGATTAAAAAAAAAATGACAAAGAGAAAGAAAAGAGGCAAGGAACTAAGAAAGTTAAAGAGAGAAATAGAAGGAAAAATGGAGGCAGAAAGAGAGAAATTGAGGGACGAAGGGAGAGGGAAGGGAAGGATGGAGGGAAGGGAGAGGAGTTTAGAAAGGAAAAAAGAAAGAAAGAACAACAACAAGGAGACAGGAAGGTGGGGAGGCATAAAAGACAGAAAAGACTTGCGCTAAGAGGTCCCTAGAGAAGCAGAAATGGAAAGATCTTGATTCCAGATTTTCCCCTTTGAGAAACAGAAAAGATTTTCTGTGGCTTATGTAATTCAGGATACCCTGAAGTAAAATATGAGCTTATAGTTGTATGCATTTAGAGTAGCTGTAGATTATTTTTTTATATGGGAGCAAGGACAAGCATCACAGTGTATTTGAAAGCTACCCCTGACAAATCAAATGTTTGTCTATTTTGCAGCTGAAAGTTGGGCAGACCAAATTCTATCTTTGCTACATGTAAATCTTTAGGTGCATAAAAGGAAGAGTTTCTCAGGTGGTAAATGTGATTATCAGCGATCACTTCAGAACAGCTCTGCTGAGTGATAATAGCTGAGAACAAGCTTTTAATAAGAAGTAATCATTACATTTTGGGAAGGCATGGGAGGGAAAAAAAATACAATTTCAGATTCAGTTTTTTAGATTTATTTAGTGCTGGGAGGTTATCTGTGTTATTTGGCACTTCCTTTGTATCAGCTTTGCCAAAGCTATTATTCCTACCAGCCATCTCCTCTACATCATTTGAGTGTCTCCCAAACATGTTGTTACTGCAGGCTGATATACTACAAAGACACCTCAATTTTGCTGTTTTGCTAGAAGTCTAACTCAGCAAATATTTGTTGTATATAGAGTGTATTTTGCTGTGGCAGTCTCTAATACTCAAGTCAATTCCAGTATGCTCCCAAATATCAGAAATATTTCAGGTTACTACTCAAACCTTATGAAATCCTATAGCTATTTAGACAAAGAAAGCACAGATATTCATAAAATGACCACAGAATAGCTTCTGTCCTGAAAGTAATGCATGATGGTGAAATCATTCTTTTTCTCACCTTATGCAAAGCAAAATATTATCACTACATGAAATACTATTGCTGCAGGTGGACCTTGTGTTGTGATGTGTCTATATTTCAACAAAAATATTCTTTCAGATAAAAAAAAGAATATTTCTTTGTGCATGTTTTACATGTTTTGCAAATAATTTTTTTAATGGTGGATACATAACAGACCTTTTAATGTTTTCACAGTCATTAATTAGCTCTACAAAGTAGCCTTAGTTTAGAAACCAGATAATATTATACTTCTCACTTAAGTATTGCCAATGCTCTCTGACAAAAAATTTTTCAAGAAGAGGACTGGCTGTTTTCAAAGTAGTAATTGTGTTATTCTGAGTATACAATTCATTGCCTTTTCAGATCAATTTCAAAAAAAGTTATCATATCAAAGTAAAGGACTGTTAGAATTACGCTCTGACAGCTGAAACAGAAGTCACCTTCTTAGGAGCCAAAGGGCAAAGATTTCACACACCTATATTTAGATACAGTAAAAATTATTACTAACTTGGGCAGTCATATTTAAAAATAAACCATCTGAAATTAATAAATTACATGTTGAGATGACAAAGATAACAGATTTATAACAGATATAACCTGCTTATTGCATAGTTTTTTTCTCTTCATGCTCATTTCCATACACTGCAAGACTTACTACTATTGGATAAATATTAATTTTACCTGTTCATTTTCTGAATTAACACAGAAGAAGGTTATAATGAATGCCTGGAAGAAAGAGCTGTAAAAAATTAAGAAATGTGTTGTTATTGAGAAGGGTAACATTTATTAAAACATGCCGAATTGTTTCTCTTTCCATTAGCTGTTAGAGGTATCTATTAGTCATTTAGGACCACTACTCAGCTGCTTTCCCCATTTGAAAGGTCTCTTAATTCAACATTAACATAGCACACACACTGCTTGCTGGGGATTCAGAACCATCCATTCCATTCGTACCACTCCTCTCCAAACTTACATCAATGGTTGTTCATGTGTGGGACATGTGGACCTGGTGGTGATGTTATCTCCTGCAAGATGAGCATCCATTTGCTTCAAATCTTGATAAATACTGAAATTAGAGGAAAAGAGACTTAGCAGTTTGGTGCAGCTTTGCTGAGAAAAGGGAGGCAAGACCTGTAAACATATTGAGCTATCACATCAACCTAGCCAAAAAATGAGGTGAGGAACCTGTTAAAATCTCTGCAAACCATAAGACAGATCCAGCTGAGCACATGCTGGGATGTGAATATGAAATAGGGATCAGCTTCCCTAAACAGAGAAGCTCTTTTTGATCCATGGCTGTCTGCTGAGTGTGAAGTTGCCAGCAGGCAACAGAAGAGAAGTAGGCAGTAGGAGAGACCATGCACATGCTCTCCACGCACACCTCTCTGTGTGCCAGGACAACAGCAGGAGTAATCTCTGGATACAAAGTCCAGAACAGCTGATGTGCCATGAGTAGAGCAACCAAAAATAAGAGAAAGATTATGTTGATAGCAGTAGTGCATTTGGTGCAGTACGCCTTGCTTCTACTCAGTACCAACATTTATCATGCTTTCAGTTTATATTATAATCAAGCAAGATTCATGGAAAGCAGATATCCGTGATGTTGAGATCATTAATATAATATTACAAAGATATTTACTGATGCTTGAATTTTCAGTTTGATAGTTCTCAACCTCAATAATGGGAATAAAAGATAATAATAATCTGTGAATTATATTAAATTTTCATGTATAGCTATAAAAGGTACCTGTTTTTATAACAACAGCATGCATATTTTACAAAGTACAACAGGTGTTTGATAAGCAAAAGTATTTGTTAAGTAGTGGGAACTCTTTATCCTACATTAATTACCTCTCTGAGTACAATTCTAATTGTTTTGGTAACGTTATTTGAGGAATAAAATACAGCTTTTGAAATATACTGACCCCTAAGCAGTAAAAGTAAATCACTTTCATGTTTGTGAAGCATCATATCGTACATGCTTGCTGGTTTTTTATTTTTCCTTAGGCATCTCTATGGTCCCTGTTAGAGACAAAATATTGGATTAGATGTGCATTTGATCTGACTCAGTACTGACATATATTCTTATGCCATTTTAGCATTACTGACTTTGAACACCCAAAATGTGAAAAAGCAGAGGAAAATTTTTGAAGGAATGTAAACAATATTTCCTTTGCTTTTTAACCGGCTTCATCAACATCTTTTGGTTTTATTTCTAAAATGTGAACACGACAAAAGATGATCTATTTTTGTGATTCTCCTTGCGTATTTTATGTCTGTCACCTATACTTCTTACATTCTAATGGTATACAGAAAGAAACGTCCTTTCCAAGTAATTATTTTTCATTAAAAGAAGTTGTTTGTTCCTAAACTATTAATTGTATTTACTACTTAATACTATAATTATTATTTTTCCAAAGAGTTTATGCATTATTGTAGTTCCACAGAGTCCATTAGACATGGTGGAAATGAGTAGAGACGAAGGCCCTAAGGTTTGATTTCATCTCCAGTATTACATGTAGCTTTAGATTATTTTATGCAGTATGTGGGTAGTTTCAGTTCTATTTAAAAAAATAGCGAAATCTTAACCTTGTTCCTTAAAAATAATATTTTGTACATTCTCCCAGCTCTGTCTAAGACAATTCTGAATTTCTCCTGAGGTGCTTATATAGGTCCCAGTGCTGAAATCTCAGTTACTGTCAAGTATCATTAGCATAAAAAATGGAACATTTCCAATGCAGACTACTTTTTGGCAGATGATTAGTGGGCAAGGCAAACACAATTTTTTCTTTAGCAAGGGATATTGTCATTGAAGATATTTCATCTCCCACACATTTTGGTTGGTAACTTTTTAGAATTACACAGTGACAGTCAACACAAACGATAATTACTTCTTAATAGCCTGGAAATTCTGTTGCAAATACAGAAGTTCATACTTCAAAAACCAGCTCTCCCACCCCAAACTGAGCTGATCAATATTCTGTTTAGAATGAAACTCTTTTTTTAAACTTTCAAGAAGCAAACTCGTCTGTCTGCTGACTTTTCTCCTTCCACTTACTCGTGCCTGTTTTTCCCACCTTGAGTACCTTTGCTGTTGCACAACTCCATCTATTCTAAGACTCGTCTTGCTTGTCGTAGTGTGCTTTCTATAGTGACCACCAGCATTACTCTTAAAGGGTTTATGTTCTACTTTCTTATTTGGCAGACAAGGAAAAATGTAACAGAGTTGAGAAAGTGTGGGCAGGTTGTTAGATCTCAACTTGCTGTCCATGATGTCCATGAGTTTGGTTAGGCTTAAACAATGTGCTTTGCGTCATTCCCGTTGCTGGAGCCCTGCAAACGATAGGCATTGGTTTAGCAATATATTGTTGTATTCTTTTTCTTTACTCCCTGTGAACTTAGTTTCCATGAATCTTTAGTGGTTGTTCTGGTGTTGTGGGAGTCCTCATGTCTGTCCCTGAGATTTCTAAAAGATGCAGGCACTCTGCCTCAAATATCTCCTTACTATTCTGGATATCAGACTCTGAAATTATCATACTCTTACACCAATAACAGACAGTTCTTCAAAGAACTCCAAAACTGATTATAAAATCAGTTGCTGACTCATCCTTCTCTTGCTTTTATGAAACTGTGTTTGCTCAAAAATCACATTGCAGCAAGCATGAAATATTTATCTAGTCCTTCTTTACTGTACTCTGTTTCATCTGCGTTAGCTGTGAGGCTTCTGGGCAGGATGATATCCTCTCTGGCAGGGGTCTCACAGACAGATGACGTTAACCATTAACTTGACAGCACAAGGGAAATTGGCATTAGAAGGAGATGGGGGCAAGGCCAGGTGCCCACAGGGCTGTCGTGGTTGATGTGATTTTTGCAGGCGTTCAAGCCAGGGAGCACCTAGCATAGTGCCAAGCTCGTTATCCTTCTGGACACAAGCCAAAAAGAGCATGAAGACAGGTCTGACTTCACATCTTGGGTGCTCCCTTCATCTTGAGTCCATATTCCCTACCTGGTCGGCAGATGTCAGACCCTCGTGGTGGCTCTTTTGGGAATGGCTGGGCCAGATATTCCTGACTGTTCCCTCATCGCTTGCGTAGGCAGTGCCAAGGCACAAGGGAACCTGTTCTTCCTGGGTGGCATGCTGAGACATGAGGTGAAGCTGCCTGATGACACTCCTAAGGATACTCTCAGAAATGCTTGTTACTGAGACCTATAGCACCAGGGTAAGGTGAAAGTGGTGAGGGATCACAAATATGTAGATTTTAGTCTTATGTAATAAATAAAGCCTCTCCAACACCAATGAAATAAGAAGTTGTAGTATTGAAAGAATATGATTAGCTTAGACAATCTTGGTCTAAATCAGAGGGAAGTTATTTACATTTGCACCTTCCCTACCTTAGTGTTAAAATCCAAAAGAACAAGTGACAGTGTAAAGAAATTAATAAAAGTAACAGTTTGTCTGTTCACCTTTTCTAGTTGATAATGTCTAAAAGACTGAAATCTTACTTATTTCACTTACATATTTTTGGAGGCTCTGCTTTGATTGCTGCCAGAATTTTCACTGCAGCTTGGCTTGGAAAATGGAGTAACTGCTTTGCCAGCAGCAGTCATAAATAATGTCTTACAGTGATGTTAGAACCCAGTAGATATTATTATCTATTACATGATTGCCTTGTAAGAATTCCAAATGCAGACAACCACAATTCCTTCATTAAGTTAAGGTTACTTAAAGTCATCATTGCAATTACTCTCTATTTAAGATTCAATATAAAAGGAGAGCTCAAAACTTCTCTGGTACATTTAAGTCATCATTTAACTTTTTATTGCAGTACACCAATATTTTAATAATAACAATAGAATGGTTATTCTTTTAACAGAAACATTATTTAACAACACAGAACGATTAGAGAAAATTGATATTGCAGTTAACTTGTATTTTCCTTCCTAAAGCAAGGTAAACAGGGGCAAGACATCACTGGCAACAGTGGCTGTCTCCTCTTTAATTAATCTTGCCAAAGACTGTCCAAGATTAAAATCCTTTTTTAAAGCATGTGTAGACGTGCTTTAGTTCATCAGGCATGATTGGGATGTTCATGTTCACCTCCTATGTGAGATTAAACTTATTTTACCTAATGTTGAATTAATATCTGTGTTGTGGTTTACAAATTTGATTCTAAAGACTGAAAAGTTACTGCAAAAAGCGGCAACGGGTGGTAGAGAGATGAGACAGAAAATATTGCAATGGGAATGCACACACTGTGACTAATTGGTCTCACATGTGCACTCTCTAAGGAGTCCCTGTAATTATACCAGAGATGAATCCTTGTATCTCCCCGAAGGGCTTCCCAGGTTTCCCATGAGGGAGTCAGCAGCCCACTGGCTTTTTGTCATGTGTTCTGTGTCTGCAAAAGTAACTTGCATTACTACACAGATAAGCATGTATTACGAAGCGAATCCTAAATATTCAGAAATTATGAAGAGCTCAGGACCAATTGAGCCCTAAAAGGTTAGTTTAAGAGTACTGCTCCAACTGCCAGGCATTTCTGAACAACCAGGTAGTGTAAATCAGATTATATGCAATATATATTGCAATATAAATTTAGAGATAAAATAGGTCTAAATCTGAAAACAGATGTGGTTTTGGAAGAACTTATTCAGCTCTCCTTGGAAACCTGCATGAAACGGCAGCACAACTCCTTTGCATCAAGAGACAACTAGATGCAATTTAAAAATAAAAAGGAACAAATACATTAGTTTGATTTTTTTTCAGCTCCATATTGCTCCCTTGGGTAGTGCATTTCACTTGTGCTGTTCCATGAGGAATTGCAAACAGTAGAGGTCAGGATTTAAATTTGCCTAAATACTTTCAGAATGTTTTTCTTTTTCAAAAAGGGCAAGTGTACCAGGATACACTTATTATAAATGAATGTATGTTGGTCAGGTCACCTGTTTTTTCTGTCTTTTTCCATACACAGACAATATGCAATTCTAATAAAAAAGAAAATTCTTATTTGTTCTTTAAATAGCTTTTGTAACTGTTAAGGGAAAAAAAAACAACATAGTGAGAGGTAAGCAGATATCAAAAAATGCAGTAGCAGCATATGTGAAAAGCATGCCAAAATATATTAATGTAGTCTTTCCAACATGTAAATATGCATGGAATAGCTACTGATTTATAAATGAAACTATGAGAAATATAGTGTAGTGCTCAGTGGCAATAGTTCCATCTCATCTAGCAAGGGGATGAATACGGTCATTAGCAATTAAATGCAACTCCCTCAACATAGTAATGTAACCCTGTTTGAAGGTATTGAAAATCCAAAGTGTTCTTCATTATCATTCAACATGCTTCAAAACTGATGCATTTCTGAAAAACAATTTATTTTCACCCCCAACCCTCCTAGATGCATAGGGAAACATATTACCTGAGCAGCATAATATCAGCATTATTGCAACACAGCACTTCAAAGAGGATGTCAAAGAAGAAAGAAATACCCCATGACAGCTGCAAGAAAATATGGAAATATATAGAAAGAGTGTTAATAGTGCATGTTTTTATATCATACCAAAAAAGAAGTAATGTAAGAATATCATCCAACTTTTAGCATGTGCGTGCGGGATCTAAACATGTAACATCTGCCAATTACCTCTGTGTCATGAAAGGGAATTTTTACCATTGTCAAAAAACAGTCATGTACTTCCCATCATCTTTGAAACATCCCTCTTACATTGTCTTCCTTTCTGTACTCCTCTGCCTTTCACTTCTCTGCAGCAGAAGAAAGAGCTAGGAAATAAATAATGTATGAGAAAAAAAAAAAAAAGAATTAGAGTTTATTTATAAGGAACAATAGTTTAATTCATGAAGCAGTCTTTAAAATGCCTGAGTTGCAGTTGTTGGTGAGGGTAAAATCTTATCAAGGTTAGGCATAGAGCCAATAAAATAAAGACTCCAGAAGTGAGCCATCAATAAAAGAGCATTTTGACACTCGGAGACTTGCTGGGCTTGCTTTTCTTCTTCGGGCAAGCTTCCTCTCTTTCCATTAGCCTGACTCTCCCAGTATTTCCAGCCCCTATAAATTCCTGCTCCAGCTCTGCCCCCTGTGTGTTTTCAGGCTTCCACCTGCAGGAACCTGTAGTGTTGACACTACACTCTCTATGGCAGCCTCCCAAATATTAGCTGTGTAGGGCAGGCTGGCTCCTATTCTTTTCTTGGTCACTTAGGTACCAGCAAGGAATAAGTGGGTGCAAACGTCTGTTTGGCGGACATATATTAAATGGCCGACATACTGCAGTATTTCATACGGCTCCTGTAGATTTCTTTCCTCCTTAACATTGGTGTTGCCTTATCAAAAATGAATCCTGAGTGGTTGCCATCCCCTATAGCGACAGACCCCCTTCCTCCATGGGAATGGACTCTGCACATTCAACCCACCTGGCGAGGCTGTGCCAGTGGGGGGGTGCTCACTCACACCCCGGCTTTCCTCTCTTCCCCCCAGCAACAGCTCTCTATTTATACAAACCAACAGGGAATGGTGTCAAGAATCAATTAGAGGGGAACTTCTGAATGCAGAA
The DNA here is from genome assembly GCA_013399435.1 of Arenaria interpres. Classification (NCBI taxonomy): domain Eukaryota; kingdom Metazoa; phylum Chordata; class Aves; order Charadriiformes; family Scolopacidae; genus Arenaria; species Arenaria interpres. The sequence goes on along the minus strand of VXAK01019500.1, from coordinate 22,378 downwards.
AGTTACTTGTTGCCTAGCAGCAGCCCAGCAAGCCGGGCCTGACTTTGATTCATTTAACCCCAAACTAACCAGGGCTGCCGGATTAATTTTTCCTCATCACCGTCCAATGCTTTCTCAGTCAATCTGGAGGGACAAAATGCCTGAAGTCTTCCCTGCCGCTTTCAGGCAGGTCCTCACCTCCATTCCGTTGACAAAAACGTGCAGTGGATATAATTTGTGGTGCTTGGTTGCACAGAAATCACAGAGAAGGCTTTCCAGGACACCATGTGCCCGTCTTGGAAGCAAGGAGCGGGAGTGAAACGCCCCTGACCTCCAGAGCTGGGCACTGGCCAGCCTGAGCAGCCCATGGCCACGGGCCAGCATGGACAAGGCTGCAGGAGGACAGGCAGAGTCCCACCGAGGATCAGCAAACATTGAGTTATACCTCTGCTGAAAATTCATGTCTCAGCCTCTGTTCTTCTTCCTTAATAATTAATTCAGCAGAGAGGAAAAGACTGTTCATTTGCATAACTAAATTTTTCAGTCACAGCAATCAGCCTATTAATAGAAACCCATCTATTTGTCTGTCTATCAACTTACATAAACCACTGTGTTGTCTTATAAAACATGGTATTTTGAAGGTCAGTAGCCCATAAACAACGTATATAGAGGCAGAGAAATAGCTTGGTCCTCTAGTACAGAATACACTATACCAGACTTTATAAATAATATAAATCAACCGTGGAGATTAAGCCTGTGCTTTACTTTTCAGTGCTACATGAGAGTTTCCAGGAAGACATAGTATATGTTCACAATGAAATCAATATCAAATAGGAAAAAAATTACAAGGAAATTTTTAAAAGCCGTGATATTATGGCTGTATAGTGAAATCAGTGCTGTTTAATCAGATTACTAGGCTGGCATGCCAGAACATTTTACTAACCAATGCAATGCCAAAAAGACCAGGTGTACCACTTCTGTTCACAAGCTGTCTGAAAACAACATATATTTAATGCCCTGTCATCTTCACCCATATTAGGACTTTGAACAGAAATATTTCCATTATGGCTCCATTTTCAATTAGAGTTTTTAATAGTCAACTGTTCTACCAGAACATCCATGCTTATTATTTGTCTCAAGATGATTTGTGACAGGGAGGAAAAGTCTGAGCGCTGCCTGGTCAGATGTTTGAAGCTATGTCAATACTCTACAAATTACATTTTTTCTCATTATAAGATTAGTTACTACCTTTCACCAGATGACACCAGTGTCTCTTTCTTCATTTTCATCTCTAACAATACTATTTAGATGCAGCTCTGTGTACAAGAAATCTGGTCCTAACTAAATGAAAAGTATTTGGTTCATATAAATCATAGAACCATAGAATCACATAATAGTTTGGGTTTGAAGGGACCATTAAAGGTCACCTAGTCCACCCTCCTTGTGATCTGCAGGGACATCTTCAACTAGATCAGGTTGCCCAGCCTGACCTTGAATGTTTCTAGAGATGGGACATCTACCACATCTCTGGGCAACCTGTTCCAGTGTTTCACCACCCTCAGTGTGAAATATTTTTTCCTTATATCTTCCTTAAGTCTAAATCTTCCCTCTTTTAGTTTAAAGCCATTACCCCTGTCTTATCATAACAGGCATTGAAAATAATAAATATCAGGTTAAACTGAAGAGATGCCACTCCCCATTAGGAAGCACTTTCAACAGCTACTCTGGCCTCTCTGCAGAAGAGCAAGCCAGATGAAACCAGCCTCTTTCCTCATTCCTGCACATGACAACCTGTCTCCTCCTCCCTCAAAAGCCCAGAGCCAAGGATTTACTCAGGGCTTTGCGAGGTTCAATCTGGCTTGCGCAGAAGGTGACAGGCAACAGTAAAACTACCAGGGTATATATAGGAAGACGGGCCAAAGCCCGAGAGTTGAAGTCTGAAATGTGTCAGGAACACAGCTCTGCCTTGAGGAATTTTTTAGGGGAAATAAACACAATGCAAAGACGATTGAAAAAAATGACTACTGAACATGCCCTGAAGACCTCTAATGTGAATTTAAATTAATAAAGCCTGAAAAGCCTTTATGTAAAAAGCTTCATAAGATGACTCCCACTATTTAAGACTATTTCTTTAGAAGAGAAAAATCAATTCACTGTTCCATGACAACAGGCTGAAGTCACATAGAAGCATCAGAATATAAGAAATGCAAAGGAAAAATGTGCCGTCTATAGTGCACAGGCATCAGAAGACTTATTTAGATGCTTGGGCACAGAAGATTCAAATTGCCTTTTAAAATCTATATTATCACATTGATCAATCTAATTTTCCATCAATGTGCATAACTTCCAGCAGTAAGACAGAGACCATTGATGCTGTCGTCTTCTGCTTTTGATAATGAGGAATGAAACTCTGCAGCCAGGACACATTTTCTTGAGCGAAAATGACGACGTAGTTCAGACAGAGCAGAGTCTAGTGGCTAGTGAAAAGAAGATTAAGAATAAGAAGTTAAGACTATTCAAGCGATCTAACTTGTCATATGCATAATTCATATCTACACCAATCGGAATGATAAACCAAAATGGTTTAACAATCCAGGAGCATATTGAATATACAGAGCTCTGCCTGCCTTTTAACACCTTCAGAGGGCAACTGTCTTGATGAATCGTGATGGCGCGTTGCTCAGGCAGAGACTCTGACAGCCGAGTACTACTGCACCATGAGCAGGGCTGTGTGTGCATCCAGCGGCACGCCGCTCTACCAGCAGGAACCCCAACACTGGCAGGATTCAGGTGTCACCGGGGCATTTCTGAAAATGAGTGGTGATTAAACAGTAACATAACCCTCCCTGGTACCTCCCAGGTACAGAGTGGGAACAGTAACTAAAACCAGTTTCACAGGAGTGGGATTTGCATTAGGGATGGAGAAGTTTTCAGATATTAATGTAGTGAAACTATAACAACACCTAACAGAAATCTATTTCTGTTCAGCTTTTTTAAACAACTTTTAGAGATGAATTTAAATAGTGAAGTTAACTTAATTTCTAGGTGTTCACACATGCAAACACATCACTCCTGTTGTTTGCCCACATAACAGTGAGGTAAGAGACCTAAATTGTTTCTAACTTTGCCATAGACTCAGTGACTCAAAGCATTTAATTTTTCACATCTTTGTTTTCCTCCCCCATAAAACTGGGATAATAGTACTTAGGAGAATGAGGTTGTGAGGCTTTATTAATATGTGGTTTAGTGGTGGACTTGGCGGTTCTAGGTTAGGGGTTAGACTTGAGGATCTTAAAGGTCTTTACCAACCTAAACAATTCTATGATTAATATCTCCATTTAGTTTGAAAGCCTGGAAGTATTACGTAAAATGCAAAGTGCTACTTAATCCCACTTCATTCTTCAGTCTGCTGCCACTACTTCAACCAGCAGTATTGAAAATAGCTGTCTGTGCCTTAGTGCACCCATGTGCTTATTGAATAAGCCTCCCAGACTTTTTCCCCACCCCAGCATTGATTCTCTTATCCTCCATCCATATATTTCCCTAGATTTATTTTGCATAATTTTCATCACAGATATATTCTCTACTTTTGCAGCGCTCTCTATATTTCAGAGACATTTTGAAACTGCAGCCCCAAAGAGGAATTTGTAATAAGAAATTATTATTTTTAACTTAAAAAAGAAAATCAGTTCCATATCTTGATCCTTAAATAGGTTGTATATTTGGCTTTGAAACATATTGTCTGATGAGTTTATCCTTGATAATGGTGAAACGCATGTGTTGTTAGTCTAATATGACAATTAATTCCTTTGCTTTTTTGGAAAATATTGGTTTAAATAATAATTATTTAATCAGTAAAATCTATGCTGCCAATCTAAAAATATTGTATAAGTTAGATACTTTATTTCACTCTTTCCCAGTGTGATGGCAATGTTACTCAACTATTATAGGTGATCTTATTGATGTCATTGTTTTAAAAATTAGGCATAATAAGCCAATTTTGCAAATTAGATTGCCAGAAAAGAGAAGACCAACAAGCCAGCAAAAACCTTAGGTGTTGATACTCATTTTCACATCTTTTCAAAATCTTTCCTACAGATTTATATCTACAGCACACAATTTTGCTTCATCAATACATTTTTAATCTGAACATGTGGAATTACACCCACTCTTTCTGAGTCATCTTTAAATCTAAGTGGTATTAATTTCAGCTAACTTGATGAGGGCTTGTGCTTACTAATGAAACCCAAATGCTGGCACTAAGTAACAAGTTAGCAAGAAATTTCATTCATTTCAAAAGCTCTGGGTTCCTGGTATGCATTTCCTGCATATTCAGTTAGTAACAAAATCTTCAATTAGCACTAGAGGCCATTGGACAAGAAAATAGAGAGTTAGTGTGCACTGAGATGCAAATGCTTTTAGCAGTGAAAGGGACCAATTTCATGCCAGCCTGCACCAACAACAAGATTATTTTTTGTTTCACTGATAGAGATTTGCATTTTAAGTGAAGGTCTGACAGGTTACATTATTTGCTTTCACTACTGGATCTACCTGTAGCAATGTTCATCGTCTCACAAGTAACAAGAACAGTCCTATTTTACGTTTACATGCAATTTTTCTTCTCAACAGGACTTTAAAAATATATATATTCTGGCTTGTATACATAATATAACCCATGAAGAAAGAAAAGAACAGAACAAGGTAAGGTTTACAGAAGCAAGATCAGCTGGGTGTGCTCGGTAAAGAAGGTCCCATATTGAGTTAGCTTAGATGTATATTTGTCCTAATTCCTTGCTGAGGTTAAGATGAACCTCATGAGATTTCTGGTTTGGAGGAGTTGTCTGAACAAGGCACTAACTTTTGTACCTTAAACACAGTACCCGACAACCATACAGAATTGCAAGCCGAGGGTGTTCAGAGGCTTTTTGAAGGGCAGAACTGTATGAATATTTATCCATTTTGTAACCAGAGAGTTGAGGCGTTGGTACGGAAAGCCTTGGGCCTACAGGAAAAACACAAGTCCTGACTGTAACATCAGTTGCAAGTCCTCAGCACTTTACAGAAGTGATCCACTAATTGTAATGTAATAAATGCATCAAAGAAAATAGCTTGAAATAGATTATGATCAATACAGATTTTAATACATGCATAATGTTGGCACACACAGCTGAGTGGGTTTTTTCCATATTTGTTGTATTCATACTACAGTTTCATATTATTGAATCCCTCATAATACGTATTGCAAGAAACTGTAGGAAAAATTGTGGTAAAAAAATGTCAAGTGACAAACTAAGTCCTTAGTTCTCATAATTTATCTTTATATTCCCCAGAGGTAGTGTCTACAGCCATCTCTTCACATTTTTTTAACCATGAAACAGAGCTTGGTAAGGATCTTTGTGAAACCAAAATTATAATCATAACTGGTGTTTCTCATTATATACTGGGTAAGTGAATTGTTTTTTAAAATAAAATTATAGCTGATAAAAGTCAAATGTGAATGCTTTTGAGAATTTTGCGTTAATTTCATTTAGTTTTGAGTTGGAGTCTTGTCTGGATAATTCAGTGACATGAACGAAATTTTATTTCAGAGCTACAGCTGAACTAAAAAGGATTGCAGGAGAGTTAGTGACTCACAGGATGCATGTACAATAAAATATTTAGTTTAACACTCAAGACAAAGCTTAAAAAACCCTAATTTTCATTTGGTCATGATAAATCCTGTTAGTAGGTTACAAAGTGTCCACGTGGGAAACAAGTTATCCATTAGAGGATTATAGAATCATACAGTAATAATGTGTAACAGTACTTAAATAGTAATAACATTTGCAAGCTACTCACATATTTTTACTTTCCATCATAATACTAAAATACAGTAAATGTGGGTCTAATACCACTTCCACCTTACAGTATGAAAGAGCAAGAGAGAAAGACTCCTGTGGTTTGTCAGGCAATTAAATTGCATTTAAAAATTGGTCTTACATGTTCTAGCCATATCTGCTTCCACTGCCACATGAAAAGCTAAATTTAACAGTGACTCCAATGATGAGTTTCTCTCAAGAAAATAAGACAGTAATTTTCATTCACTATAAACCTATGTATTTGTCACTGCCTAGCTAGCTTGACCTACATAAGGTGCAACAAACTTTTATTTTAGCAAGATATAACTTTTAGTATTAAGAGCATCTGGAGTCCTCTTCCTATTTATGTTCTTAGAAGGTAAGCTTATCAGATACAGCCCTTTATATTTAGACTATTTATTTCTTTGTGGCACCCCCAGGAATAGAGAGGGAATATGTCCTGACCATTCCCATTCAGTCAAAACTTTCACTGTCTGTAGTGTATTTTCAGAAAGCACGTGGGAATTGGAAAATTCAGGAAAGGCTACATTTCTTACTCTTTAAACAGTTCAATATAATTTAATAAAAGCAGTCAGTATGCTTTAACAAGCTTTGAGAGAGTTCCGTATCCAAGTAAAGAAAAAATGAATTTCTGTTTCACAGTTTGATGCAAATAACTGATTTCCAAGAAACTATGAAAGACCAGTTACTGGAAAGATCATACATTAAAATTTGAAATAAACATTATACTTGCATCAACAGTAGCATAGTTGGACTAACCGATATTTTTTTTCTCTAATGAATCATGAAGGAATTCAGGCCTCAAAATAAAGTGAAATCAATCTTACAAAAAAAAAACCCCATAGATTATATTACTCTTGTCCAGTCACTTCATTTCAAGAATGAATAAGGAAGAAAGAGGTTGGAAAGTTGTTGTAGTGATGCTTTGAATTTATGTTTGCAGATTCAAGTCATTCACTTTATACTGGTATGCCATTTTTTTGTAAGATGACTGGCTTTATGATTTCAACAAACTACCTGAAAGACATGGAGACTGATTAAAAAATAGGAATAGCGATGCTGCATATAGACCTAGACTGAAATAACTATTGGTCATTTGTGAAAGAGTTTGTTTGCATTGTTAAAGAAAAGCAAATATTTGGTAAAGCAATTACCCTGAGCAGTGCTCCTTCAAGCCTACACATTGTCATGGCTGGCCTCGGATTTGGTTCCCCATTGAAGGCCTTGGAGGGCTCTTCAGGAGGCTGCTGAGGAAGAACAGTAAGAACATCTATCCTGTTTGAACTGTCTTAGAGCAGAAGAGTGTCAGTGAGACATCCACACAAAGGTTTTCACATGCGGACACAGCAACAGGAAAAAACATCCCACAGATGATGGCATTCTGCCTTGAGTAGACCAGTATGTGTATGATCATAGATAGTGCACTCTACTGCCTGAACCTCTGATTCAACATTTCCAGGCAAATACTGATTCTGGGTTTCCACATGACTAAAATCTGGTTAGAAGATTAGCATTAAAACCTGAGGTCTCACCATCCAATTATACTGTGCTTGGATGATCAACAATTGCATTCAGGAGAATCTATACTCTTCCCATAGCAGCCACTGCAACCTGTGACACCTAAGGCACATCCTGAAGCCACTCTTGCTTGATATGCTATTTCTTGTGGCTGTGAGTATTGCTCAGAACCAGACAAATGGCCAAGAATAACTGGACAAAACAGACTTTAGCTACAAATCAGCACACATCCTTCTGGCTCAACCTTCCTTCCTGCACTTATTGTGCTGGTATGGTCAGCTTTAGTCTCACATAAATCCCTCACTCTTAATACCTGCAGGACATCCCTGTGAAGATGGTTTATGGATGACCCAGTATGCCTTAAATGAAGAGTCAGGAGAACCCAGAGGCTACCAGAGATTCAGTCAGTGGCTGATCCTCCACCCCTCACCACGACCTTGTGCTGCAAGGTCCAAAGGAGCAATGGCATGAGGCAGGCATGTCCCTAAAACCCAGCCACATGTGGTCACAGGCTCTGCATGGTACACACACACTTGAGAAGGAAGCCTTGGAAGGATCTTGCTGAGATAGCCCTAATAGCTATGATGACCCATGGTGAAGGGATCAAGCTGCTACCATCTGTGGGAGGAGGAATATGGGGATATAATGAATTTGATTATACAGCTACTTGAAAGGCAGATGCCAAAGGGCCCTCAAAGGCCCTATCCCTCAGCAAGGGCCACTTCATCTTCACTAAAGCATCCTTGCAGAGCAAACTGAGTGGAAAGAATTTCCTCTAACAAAGCAGTTTTCAAAAACCCCAAGCCAAATAGGCAAGATAGAAAAGACTCCCTGATCAGTTCATTTTGCTGATCTTCCTCTGAGGATACCTTTGCTCATTTTTACCTACAAGGGAAAAATACCTTGGTATATTAGATGAGGCAGGTATAAAAACATATATATTATTTATACATAAAGCTTCTTTACTGAAACCTCTGGTTTACGCAGATTTTTTGTTTCTGTGGAATTTTCCTTAACTTGATTTTTTCATTTTGTCTTTGGAAGGAAAACCAGCACTATGTTTACTGCATTTTAATCTGTATTGGATTTGCACATGACATTTTGCTGTGTTAGGGAAAGCAGGTAAAAGCTTGCTTAGTAATTTAGAACTTAAATAGACAAATAAATAAAAACACATTGCTCTACTAAAATGTAAATGCAAATTACCAACAGATCCAAACATCTTTGGTGCTAAACTGTCTTTGAGGGAAGCATATGTGATAACACAAATACAATATGTGCTGGTATAAGTGAGGGTTTTGTATAGGAGAACTGAACAATGTGCAGATTTGGCGGCTACACCTCTGTTTTCAGCTGGCTCTCCCCACAGTGCACTCCTAACACAGCTAAATATGCACATTGGAGGCAGCCTGGCCTCCAATGTTTTTTGAATGCAGACTGCCTACAAATCTTTGCTTTCCAGTCCTCTGGAAACCTGCCCTAAGTTCTTAAGACTGCGTATCCAATCAGGCATCAAATCAGGTTTGCTTTTTTCACATTGCCAAAACCCAGTCAATTCATAGTCAATAATAGATTTTGAGTAAGAAATTATAATAAATTAAATCTGTATGTTCAATCTCAAATGTTTTGTGAGATGGGTCCCCTTAACTTAGATATAAAAGGAACTAAGCCCAAATTTTGTTTCTACGACTAAATCTGAATTTAGTCAAAATAGCCTTTTACATCAATAAGCATTTATGTCTATAGAATGTGAAATGGATGTATAAATTAAAAAGGAATTTAATAAATTCACAAAATATTAATTTAATTGGTTGATAAGATTTTGCAGAAAGAAAATAAAATTCAGTCCCTTCGATTTATCATATTTAAGCAAAAGCCTTGGCACAGAGCTTTGAGACATGTTCTGAAGCTCAAAATCAGACTGTTGAACTGGTTTTTTGAATTAATTCTCTATTTAGGGCTTTCAGTAAGCTCTGCATTTAGTTTAAATTTGGAGCTTGTTTATTCATATCAAAACTGACTCTGACATGCCAGATCATAAGGAAATACCTAAAACCAAAGCCATGTGGCTTTCATGAACACTACCACTTTAGCCGTAATTTTCCCGCACTATTGAGAACCAGGAGCAATTGTTAGTATTGAAATTTATTTTTTTTTTCTGAATTTGGAAATAAGTTAGAGGCCCCAGTACAAACAACAAATTACTGTTATAAGCTACTAGAAAGGAATATTGCTGTGTGTGCACCCAGCTACATACTACAATAGCTTAAGTTTTCATTAGTGCTTTCATATTCCAACCCCAAAAGAGTACTTTGCATCAATACTTGTGCCTTCAGATGTTGTGAAAGGTTGTAGAAACCTCAAGTTGAATGAATAGTGGCTGAAGAAATTTGCTTGAACGTAGTATTTTATTGTTTTTTTTCCACAGGTTAAAGCAATCTGCAAATTAGGGAAAGACAGAAATATTTAACACAACTACATGTTCGTTTGTATAGGTCAGCTTCTAGCGAAAGGATCTTTAAAAAGAATACTAGGGAGCAATCACTACTGATGAGAGAGAAAATTAGATAGCCAAGCTTGTGCATCACCATAAACAATGTTTATTTTTAAGCTTCTTAGTTGTAAATAAACGGACTTGATCTTGCAACCTCTGTCATCCTCATTGCAGTATTATAAATAAATACTAGATTGCAACATCCCAGAACAGGAGAAGATTTTTTTTGTTTAGAATTTGTGAGCTGTCAGACTTATTAACAATCATGTCTGTGCGCGTGTTTTTTTCTTCAGGCCCAGCAACATATCCTTGTCCGAATAAAAAAACAGTGACCTTCAGTTTAAAAGTGCTTGTTTACAAAGTAAACACTTTGTTAAACACTCAAGTATGAAACATCCTTCAAACAGAGGCAAAAAGCTTAAATTGTTTTAATCCCATGCAAGTTGGCGCTGCAATGATTTGAGCAGGCAGGCTGGAGTGCAGGCTTGGTACCAAAGAATAAATAGCCACGTTCTGGACTTCTGTCTTCAGCATTTGAGAGAAACAAAGATGCTTTAAATCATATCTGAAACTGGTTTTACCTCAAACAACCTTCCTAGGGGTAACAATCAGGACATGATCAATCTCAGCATGTTGTGACTGGCTTCAGTTGACTAAAGGAAAAAAAGCACAGTATTTTTTGGATGCCTCAGTCATGTGGTAACTGAAAGCTTTTGTTCCTGATAAAATATAAACGGCTTTTCCTAGGTCTCTAATTCCATCTCTTTAAAATGCTAATTTACAGTAATTTTTCTTAATATAGGGCTATAATGGTGGCTGTAACGATGGCTTCATGTTTCAGTGAATACCAGCTTTGTCTTGTTCCATATTCAATCTCTCTGGATGATAAGTTTTATTATTCACATTGACAGAAGTCAATGTCTGTTTGTTATTTCAGTTTTATATGTTACCAAGCCTGAACACAGAGAAATTAAGTTGTTAGCTCTATTATGATGCAGTTTGGATTTGAAAAAGAAAAGAGAGGAAAGTAAAATGGGCCAAAAAACCACAACAAAAATACATAGCAACCAGCATTAGGAGACTGACTGTAGCTCAAAGAATGAACAAAATTTGCAACACAATAGAAATGGGACGAAGCTTTATAAAGGCATTGAATTTAGAAGAAAACATTTGCAGGAGAAGGAAATAAATGTTCTGAAGAACTTCTGGGACAAAATAAAGAGAAACACTGAGTGCAAAGCCTTGTCAGATTGAGAGATGTATTCCGACAAGTATTCATATTCAGTGCTCAGGGAAAGAGCTCATAGAGAATTTTGGTCAAAACAGTCAGGGGTGAGCCAGGCACGAGTAGCCTGTGGAAGGATGGCACCTGGGAAATGCAGTAGAAAAGAAAACGTGTCACAAAGCTGGAGCGCATCATTGTAAGTGCAGCAAAGTAGCTCTGTCTTTCCAAAGCAACAGAGATTTTACACTGTGAAAAACTGAAAAGATGCCTAAGACAGATGAGGAACTATTGCAACTGAACAGTACTAAGTATTGTGAGCTATACCTTAATAGGAAAACATTGGACAAGAAAGTGTTATCATTATGATTACTTGTTTTGTGAGCATAATGTATCCCTTGCAATGTACACAACAAATACATAAACCTATATATAAACCTAAGTATATTTTCAGTGCTATGAAAATTCCATGGCCTTTAGCGAAACCTGAATATACTCCTGAATCAGTGACTGAATGTTTCTTTTCTGTTCTTTTAAATCATTTATGCTATAAATATAAAGGATTTTTATTATGGTACAGCCATATTGTGTATTTCTTATAATAATACTTTGATCAAACTTGTATTATTTAGTTTATTATATGTAATTAATATCAAAACCAACAATAATGAATATCTGTGTATGCCTGCTATCCTGAGGCAGGGAACATAGGCTTCTGTTTCAAATAAAGGTTGATGATAGGAACGGAGGCAGCACCAGCTCAAACAAAAGAATTGAAGATGGCCAGTGGTTAGAGGCTAAAGCCCATGGTACAGAAAAGCAGGAACTAGCACATTTCCTTTTTAGGTTCACATGGTATTAAGAGCAAAATCAAAGCTGGAAAACACAGCCATCTTTTTATTCCTCTATAGGTAATAATCCAAAAAAGCTGTGCATTGAAGTAGTCTCTCAATGGCACTTACAAACCTGGAAGTCATTAGCCAGGGAATACAACCTGCAAGTGGTTCTTTGAGAACTGGCATTGCCAGGTGCTAAGCGTGGAGAATGAGGTGGCTCCCATATCAGCAAGGTGAAGAGGTTACACAAGACTTCAGCATCCCCAGATTTTCACAGCTGGTCAACTCTGTGCTACTAGGCAGCAGATAGGATCACTCCAGGCTGTATGGTAGCATTGAAATGGATTATTGTCCTGAGAGAAGATTACTTACCAACTTCTAGGGCATCAAATAATTTGTTGTGCACTTAGGACGCTTGTGGACCCAGGCACTTTTAAAGCAAGCTAACTACAGTTGTCCCTGTATAGCCTCCTTAAGCAAGAAATAAAATGTTTTCTCTTAATTAACTCACTTTCTGGTTTTTGACTGGAAGGGAAAACACTTGCTAAAGTGGCCTAGATTATGTTGCATTTTACTGTACTTTTAAAATATTACATTAATAACTGTTTCACCTGAAAACTGGTAATTGCTTCTGCAACATCATCCGAAATGAATGAGGAGACAGTGCTAACGGTATTAATCATTTTCTCTCCAAAGCACCCTGAATTATTAAGTTCATTTCAAACAGAAAGGTCGCTGCCTGGAGTACTGGCAAGCTAGTGATGGAGGCCAACCCCTAAGAAAGTGTCGACACAACAAGCAAGACACAGCGTTTGCTGGTGTTTTCCTGCCAGGGCATCCACATTCTGCTCCCATTAGATTGTACTATAGTTAGTTTTATGGAAGGTGTGTGCTCAGTCCTAGTCAGAAAGCTTCCCTGCTTATATGTATCACACAAACAGAACAGTTGTAAATAATAAAGATGAAGTGATAAGTACTGTTTTATATATGGTTTAGCTATTTAGATTTAGCTATTCACTGAAGAGCAGGGAAGGCTTCTTGATAACCTACGTTCCCTACTAAGTAGAGTGACTTTGTTAAAGCATTGGGGAGTAAAAGAAAGAAGGGAAATATTATGTTGTTTGCTGAAAGACTTATTATCAATATTCATGAATATAGAATGCAATAACCCATGGTTTAAACATTTAAAAATGCAACTTTGAAGCTAGTGTCCATTTTTTATTCTAACTGGTGCTTTATCAGGAGGAGGATGCAGAGGATTTGATAATGTGCCACCAAAACTTCAGTACCTGAGAAAGAAGAAAAGCCCTCAGAAAGTCTAGATCTCTCAGGCTTCAACTGAGTTTTAACAGACATTGGGAATCGCTATTATAATCCACCCCCTATATGTCTGTAAATGAACTGGGCATACAAAAATATCACCTGTCAGCTAGCTGTGGCATTCAAACACCGCACTTTTTATAAAAACCAGTAAAATACTCTTCATTCAGTGCAGTCACTAAGGTATAAATGATATGACTATTACTTATGTGCCAATGGAATCACATTTGGAAATTAACATTCTGTTGTGTGACAAAGAAAAGTTACAAAAAAAAAAACCCAAAACCAACAACCCCAAACAAAAAACAGTTTTATGCAGGAGAAATAAACAGAAAGGAAAAAAATAGCATTGCTCCAAAGATTTACAAGTATCATATATTCAGTAAAGTATGTTATAAAATAAAATGATCCAACATAACAAAAAACAACTAAGCTGTGTTAGTTTTTCACAAATCTTTCTTCTCTTAGGTCTTTTAGTTTGATTTTGCTACACATTTTAACCTCAGTGCTTTCTCTTGTTGAATCACTCATTGAGGAAATATTTCAAAGAGCCTTGTGATGGCCCTCATGGGAAGAGAAGGAGCAATAGGAGCATTTTTGTGAACCACTACCTTTTTTTTTAATAAGCACCTACGACGGTTGTTATATTTATCCTGGAGATAAATGTAAAATGTATGGAAAGGTGGAGCATAGGTGGGAAGCATTTTATTCAATAAATGAATGTTTTTTTCAATTCTGATGTCCTCTATACTGATATTTGAATTAAAGCATCCATAAAGCACGCAGTGAAAATTGGTCTAGGCATGCAAGTAAAAGAATGGCACAGAACTGTAGTAGCTGGAGCGAGAGGCAGATCACAATGTGTATTTATAATAATCCCTTCCTAGACACATAATTTCTACTGCGTGGGTGCAGGACTCAGTGTATGACCCAAGGCTGAGAACAGTCAGCTACCCCTCCTCTAGTAGGGCCTGTGTTTCAGGAAGAATTCTGAAATATTTTGACTTGCCAAGCACCTTCCTCAAACTTTATGTCCTCAGACTCGTATCTAGTATTTATTACTGAGGAGAGGCCATTGGCAGAGCTATCTGCCCTTGTTGTGCAGGAAGAACAAAGCAACGTCTTCCTTTCGCTCCCCATTTTTGATACTATGATAAAAGCGAAAAGATAGAGCTAAAATTACCTTTCCAGAAATTTTTATTCCTTTCACCTGGGTGGTTGTGTATCTTATACCATTTAGTGCATCCATTGTGACAGTCCCAGCAACTGGTGACAAGGAAGATGTGCTGCCCATTTAATTTCCAAATTGTAAAAATCCAGTGCTATGTCAAGGCACCCCACATCTTCCAGTGTCTGCAGGCACCATCTAATTATCAAAGCAGAAAATTGCCAAAACAGGATATGTTTGGGTCCATGCATGCTTTCACTTGGAGTACAGCCAAACTACACTCCAGATCACTGAGCAGCCCTGTAGCCATGTTGGTTATGACTCCAATCATTTTCATATTTTAAACTCTCATCTGCCCTATTTTCCCTCTAATACCTTGCTGTAGGAAAACAGATCTCCCATGGACACATTTGAAATTTCTTGTAACTAACAGATTACTAGAAAATTAAATGCTGATGTTATCCATAAAAGTTTTGGTTAGCAACAATCAGATAACTATTTAACTTACCTTTAAACTATATAGAAAAATATCCAAATCCAAACCTGAATTAATAAATTCATTGTGAAATTTCTAACCTGGATAATTTATCTATGATTTGTTCTCCACTTGGCTTCAAGCTTCATTCTGTTTTATTTTTGTTTTGTTAAAGGTCAAAAATAGACTCATCAATCTGTACCTAAAATACTAATTTGGTTGATTAAGTTAGCACTGGCCAAGCGCAGTAATTATATTATAATTAGTAATAATTAGTTACAGTATTGGTAAATTGTGTTTTATAATTCCTTCATCTGAATAGTGAAAGAAGAATATGGTTGAAACCAATCCAAAGATCCTGTTAAAGCCTATGAAAATCAAAAGCAAAATTTGATAAATTATATTTTTGGGTGTATTTCACTATAAGATATTGATTCCAAATGTATTTTTTGTTATTTTGACAAAGACAAAGCAGCACAATCATAGACATTTGCACACGGTTGTAACTTGCCACAGGATTTTTCTGAAAAAGAAACAGTAATTAACAAAATAATAGCAGTATGTTCTCAGTGGTGCTCACACAATATTGCAAGCATAAAAGCATCAAGCTTTCCATTCTCTCTTTCAGCAGCTGCAAAACAAAGAATATTGCTATATATTTTTCAGGTGAGGTAAGCTTTTTAAAGGTCTGATGACATTTAAGAGCTTATCTGAAAAAAACAACCCAGACTTCATAGTTCACTACAGTGCCAATTTTAAAATAAAACTTTTATATTCACACACAACACCCCCATCTGCTTTAAACCTCAGAGTAGTGTCTTCATCATATGTCAAGGTTTATATATATATATATATATACATATAAATCTGTTCTCAATTGCCTTTTTTTTTCCTCCCTCATCTAGTTTTAAGCAACTCCTATCCTAGGTTTCTGATGTGATGCTATTTTTCTGCCATGTAACAGAGTCCAAAGAGAAGTCTGAGTATCTGGTAAAACTTAATAAAGGTGGAATATTGATACTCTGTTGTTCAACCCAATCTTCTTTCAGGGCTTTTATAGTGGATCTCTTTCATCATATAGGAACAATGAATAAGATGTATCAGAGAAGTTTGCGCCACCAGACCCTCTTCAAATGTCTGAAGAAATCCTACAGCCTCAAATGGAGGTTGGAGTATTCACAGTCTATTTTCATGAATGATGGTGAGTTGATCACATAGGAAGAGGTGAAAAAACTCTTCAAAAGAGTAAAATAAAAAATCAGAAAATTCAAACACCACATGAAAAAGGGAAATTTTATGGCAATATTTAAATTTTTCAAAGAACATACCAAAGGGAAAAAAAAGAGTACTTTTAGAAGTACTCTTCTGAGTATTCAAATTATCTAAGTATCACAATTGCAATGAGTTGTAAATAGCGCATAGGTGTGCAGAAAAATTTGGATTAATAGCTGCGCTGAAGTATACAAGGTAACTGCTGCAGCTTGATCTTCAGCACCCTCTATGTCAGTCTGCCATAAGGGTTAAGAGAGCATTCAGAATCAGCTACCTTCAGATTGAAATACTGTACTCTACTGTATAGTGTGTACTATGATTTGTATATAGTTGTTGAGAGATAAATATCATATATCAATTGGAATTGTACCTTTGGTAACTGGACAACAGGCATGGGATAAATGAACAAAGGAAGACTGACAAAGAAAATTTTGTAGAAATTTATATTGATTTGCAGAAACTAATACCTACTTCCTCAATTAGAACCTTAATTAAGGAGTGAGAAGAGGTTACATAAATTAATCAGTGGACACAGTACAGCTTTCACTGGTCCTAAGGTGCAGAAAACTACTGACCTGTAGCTGCAGTGCATTAGATTTTACTTTTTGGCATTTTGGATATTCAGAATAGTTGGATCTGGGCACATAAGTCATTACGAAATTGACCATGTGGAAATCCACCATTATTTCAGTTGTGTGCAATGTAGGAAATACAGCAACCCGCAGTTTGGAGCACGTTTTTGAAGTGTATGGAACAGTTCTTCCAGAACTGTTGACAGTTCATAAAGAAATAAATGCCAGCAGAAGAACAAAAGAACTTATGATGAGAGCCATAAATGACACTGCAAAGAAATGGGTTTCTTTTGACATTTAGAGTTACCTGGCAGTGAGGTATAAGACAAAAGCATCTGCATGACACAAAAGAATTCCAGGATTCTGTAAACCTGTGGATGACTTCTTTGGGAATTTTGGGCAGGGGAAGATGCTGGGAAATAAGAACATGTGTACATCATTTTCCTGAAGACTATGTCTAAAAACTTTTTTTTTTTTTTTATAATTTATGATGTTGTATATTCTGCCTTTAGTTTCCTTAGTAGGAAATCTTCATAGAAAAATCTATGGATTCTGAAGTGGTAGCTCTGGATTTGTCTTTATGTAAAATGAGAGCAGAATTTTGCCCTCTGCCTCCAGTCATATGACTGTATCTTCATACTTTTAGTTTCCATCCCCCATAGTACTCCATGAGAACCATACAGAGTGGCTTGAAGCTTCGTGAACTGGTTAACAATACACACACAAAAAAAAATAAATTATAAATATAAGTGCAAGAGAATGGTTTCCTCTCCTTTATGTTTCTAGCTGTGTTTCAGAGAAGAAAGAAATTTCCTTCTACCAGGAGGAAAATTCTTTGTGACTAAAATGGTATTAGACTGTCTCTTCTGAATTTTCTGAAAGCAAAGAAGAGTAACAGCAAAAAAGAGCAAACGAATACTGCTGCGTGAATAGATTTGAAAAATAAGCCATGTTTTGCAGCAATTATTTCAGAAGTTCTGAAGCCAGAAAGAATTGTTAGATCTCCTGCATAACAAAAGGCCTTAGACCTTTCCTCAATTAATTCCTGTTTAATTAAAAATTAGTGAGAACAAGAACTCAGTTCTGTCTGACTTAAAGTACTAACAGTTTTGTAGAACCCGCTGCACTGTTTCATTAGTGGTTCCAAAGGCAATTGCCATCATTGACAAAACCCTTCATTTGGTTTCTAGCTTGAATTGATCTAGCTTCGACTTCCAGATAGTGGATTTTGTTATATATTTGTCTGCTGTATCGAAAAGCCTCCTATTATCAAATACATTCCCCAAGGCACTTACAGGCAGTGAAAAGACCCACACTTTATCCACTATAAACATATTTGTTTATGGACGAAAGACTCCATCTGTGAAGCTTATCAAAGGGAAGGTTGTCATTACCTTGAATAATATTTGAATTTAACGTAATAAGTTGAAGGGGAAAGGTTTTTATTCGTGCGAGCTGAAGAATGAGGTGGGTATACAATCCTTTATCTTTGGAAGTATTAGTAATTCATAAAGGTCCAGATTAGTTTCAGACTGGCAATTTCTGTTGCAGTGACAGCAGTCACAACTTGTTTCTTGCAAGCAGAGATGAGTCAGACTGCAGCTCTGGAGAGAGGGAGCTGGAAGACAGTTGAAAGCACTGAAAATACCTTGACCCTGTGCACGTGTTTTCATCCATGCTTCAGCCTGATGGATAACGTGTGGACTGAGTCCTCTGCACATTTCTGGCATGTTTTTGGCAAAGGGTATGAAGCCAACTGCTATTCACCTTTCTGACAGTGGTAGCAACATAAATGAGAAACTTCATCAACTCATCCGTCTGCCTCTTATGCACTTACTCACTTCTCCCTAGTGTAAGACATACAATGGAATAATGTGCAATTGAAAAAAAAAGGCTGAAAGGATCTAGAAAAGGAGTGGGGTTTGGGTTTCTCCATATTTATTCCTACAAGTTCTGTAGACACTGAAAACAGACTAAGTACAACCCCCTTAGCTTCATCTTACATCCCATTAGAAGGGTGATTTCACTAAGGGCAATATCTTAATCTAAATGTCAATATCTAAAGTCTGTTAAGGGCTTAGCTGGAAAAAGGACCCAAGACTTAACTTCATAAGTGCTAGTGTGATTGATGGTTAGGTATTTGGCCATGTTTTATTCCGAATTACTATAAAACCAAATTTTTATATTTACATATATATCAAAGGTGTTATACAGATTCCAAGGGTCACTGTGCTCCAGGAAATACCCGTTCACACATCAGAGCACTCTTGGCTACTAAAGATGCCTTGTTTTGGCCCATGGAATGAAGGGGCAAATACACACATTCTGATCCCTTTGAGACAAGAGCATCACACATATTTGTCTCTTCTGATGCTGCCAGCACCCTGGTGGGTATCATAAAATAAGAAATATATAACTCTGTTAAGACAGGAGGCTGTCCTTATTACAGTAATAAATACATGAACTCATAGATAAAGAATCTTTGTGCAAAAGCTTTCGACTGTTTTTAGTGGGAGACAGAACAATGAACAGGTTTTTCAAAAAATGAAAGAATACTAATTTCCAGGATAGTAAAATAAAAATAATAAAAAATAAATAAAAAATAATAAAATGAAACAAAGGATATAAGATGGACATAGTCGTCATCACTAAATTCCTGACAGTTTTCTTCAAAGCCTGTTGTAGGTGTTAAATATCATATACTTTAACATGTAATAAATATTAGCAGTTTACTGCACCATCATATACATACTAGTACAAATAAAATCCCCACAATTATAAGTGAAAACAATAAAGCAGAGTGGAATTCAAACAAAACATCTTACTCTTGTAGAGCATATAGAAGAAGGCCTACATGATCTCTATATAAAATTTTCTAAGACACTTATTTTTTTAGTATAAATTTTTAAGTACAAAATATAAGCAGGGGGTAAAATGTTTTTCAAGGATGCCCTTGCACAAAGGATGTGATTAATACACAATGACGGAATCAGTTGTCTCTATGAATGCCCAGGCTGGAGATTTCTGCAAAGGCTAGGGTTGGCAAGGGAAAAATTAAGATTAATATCACTTAGAGTATTCAACTGTAACAAATAGGTAAATCTGCCCTTGTCTGTATTGAAAAAGGTCCCGTGGACTTCTAAGGATCCATACAGTCAAGTTCAAAGTGGATGCTGATGTAAATAAGGATTATAGACTCCTCATCCGAGTCTCCATATACATGTCCACAACAACACAAACACCCAAACTCACTAACAACTTTCTGATTCCTTAGTAGAAAAATGCATTTTCACAGAAATTCTGATCTGTGGTTTTTACCTGGCTTCCTCTGCGACTGTGAAGAAAAACTGCATACTCAGGTTGATATAGATTTGTTTCTGTCATGATCCTCAAATCCCTCTCCTAATTTTATCAGAAACAAGTGTTTCAGAAAACTATACCTGCTTTCTTGACCAAAATGTAAAACCTGAACCAGGAGTTATGTAAGTTACTTAAGCTTTCTCTAAAATGCGATAACTCTTTGGAATTAATTCTACCCAGTTCACTCAGCAACTAATGTGCTCTATATGTCATCATAAAAAGAGTAGTACTATAAAGTGCAGTAGTATTATAAAGTGCAGTATTAGTATAATAAAAATGAAAATATACAGGGCTTAGGATATGTTTTCTGTACCACAGGTGAATTCATAGTTTAAACTACAGATATTAAGTAAAAGACTAAGCTGGATACGAAGCTCCACAATAGACTATTCACAGACCTTCTATTTAATTCTCTGCTGAGGTGATAAACTATTAAGGAGATATAATCACAGCTGGCACTCTAGGGCTATGTTATTTTGAAAATCTTGTCCCAGGCAAAAGCTGACCTAGGACAAATATGAAAAACGGGACATGGAAAATAGTAACCACAACAAGAAGAAGAGTAAGTATAATCAAGCATAGTAAATACTGAAAGTGTCAAGCTGAAAGTGGTGCTCCAAATACCTGTTCTAGGTTGAGTTTCTAATGAGGAATAAATAGGAAAAAAAAATCTGTTTGGAAGCTACATAGGAACAGAATTTTATAGAGGCATTATAAATAGCTAAAAATAGTCTCTCTGATAATGTCTCAAAATGTGATACCTCACATACATTTTAAGTAGCTCTTTGTAGGACAAACTGTTATTGTAAGTAAAGCAATGTCATGTGAAAAGCTTCCTTTTCCATTCCCACCAGATTTCTGTATTTAAGACCTTTGAATACACTTTCAATACCATGTGACCATCTCTGCACACTGACTGAATGAAAAAAGCAGACAATATTGATCTTTGTCTTTCCACGCTGATAAGAACACCAGGGCTTTAGAAGACTTACATGAATCCATTACTATTAATAGGAGCAACCGATATATGTTTCATTTTGATGAGAAAAATGGGCTCAGGAACATCTCTAGCTTGATTCAATAACTTGAACCACCCAGCTATGCTAGGATGGGATGCATAATAGATCTCCCAAAGTACTCGTGTCCCACAGTTGGATGTCAACTAAAATACACTAGTTCAGCACTTTATCTCTCATCGCTCTTTTACACTGAAAATGTATTTTCTAATTAAACAAATGCAAATAGAAACCCCGGAGCAATTGTGGATTGTGGGAATGACCAATTGGGAAACATAAGACTAAAACGATCCTGTTCCTAGGTGAGGGTACTAGTTATTCTTAACATAAGAGAGGTTTTTCATGTGTTTTCTCATTCAGCAATGACCTCTGCTCCCATGAAACAGTCAGATAAGGCCAAGATATTCAGTTCAGTGTTTCTTTTGATGTCTGCTTGGGAGAACCAAAACCAAGTCTCTCTGGTCCCCTCCACATCCTTCCATTTGACAAAACCCTGTGCTTTCTCCAGATAAAGTGCAAGACATTTTGCAGTAGGGAAAAGCAACGGCATGAAGGTATTGGACTACAAAAGTCTTTCTGACTTAATTGAATAGCCGTGGCTGAAATAGAAAGACAGGAGTAGTTTCTGTTCATTTAACGTCTAACATTTTTACTTTTCTTCTTTCCTTTTCCTTTCCATTAATGGATTAGAGAAGCATTTTTGTAACCCTGAAGAACTAAAACCAACAATTTGGAATTCTAACAGCCTGTCATAGCTTGATACTATCTGATTTTGTGCCATGAATTTATTAGACTTTAATTCAAACATTTACCTAAGGAATGGCATCCTTACGTGAATAAAGAGCAGGATGTATTACATACAAAGTACATGCTACAGTCATCATTTTTAATAAAGAAAGTCATCTTTTCCTTCTATGTACATTTATAAAATACTCTCACTTCTCACATAGTACTTTTTGTGAACTTTGTTTGAGTGGCTTGGATGAATACATGCAAATGAAAAAGCGACTTTATTCTAACTGAATAACATGTCANACTTTATTCTAACTGAATAACATGTCACATTAAATTAAGAAAGTGAGCTGCTGTAGAGGAAACATTAATTAAAACAAGGAGAACTATGTGCTCAAACTTCGAATTTTTTTGGAACTGCTCTAGGGAAAAAAAAAAAAAATGAGAAAAGAATTCCATCCCAAACTATATTCAGAAAGCTGTAGCTGGAAGCAGAGGCAGTCGTAGTTGGAAATCTGCCACTTTACTGCAAGAAGCTTCATATCAGTTAGATACT
>VXAK01019499.1:70646-82131 GCA_013399435.1 Arenaria interpres | reverse complement strand
GGGGGGGGCTCCAGGCTTCCCACCGCTTTGCTGCCCGCCCCGGCTGCTCTCCGCATCGTCCCGTGGGGAGAAAATAACCCAGAAAAGTCATGGCGGGCGGGAGGGGTTTCCCAGCCTGCGGGACGTTCTTCGTTCGGTCTTGAAATGCGGGGAATTCCTGGGATATAAATACGCACTTGCACGTTTCTCCTTCTGCCCTCTCGGTTTCCCTCGCTGGTGCTTCTCTTCTCATTGCTGCTGCTCAAACTGCCATCGCTGCTCCCTCCCTGATGTTACAGGGGCTGTAGCATTTCAGGGTGACAGCAGGCTCGCACCGTTGCGCTGTTATTTCCTATTTTTGACCACTAATCTCTCCTTTAAGGAAAATCCCCTTGATGTAACAAGTCATTCTGAGTCCTTGCGTTTTGGAGCGTAGCCCTGTACAAACGCTGGTGAAGCGGAGTGCAGAGCAGCACTGGGTAGGGGAGTCAGAGGGTGTCAAGTGATCTTCATAGCCAAATTCTCTTGTAAGTACATGCAGGATACAATACATGTTGCTCAAAAATCCTGCTTTGGCAACTGAGACCTTACAACTATAGGAAATGGTTTTGTACACGTGCTGAAATTTTTGGTGATAAGTCTTCATTTTATATTCTTTAGACTCCAAAAATCACTGCGTGGTCCATTGAGCTTGAGCAAATGAGCACATTTGTGATTGCAAAATGTGAAATGAGAAAGGAAAAAAAAAAAAGTAGGTTAAGGAAATATCCCTTTCCATACATTACTGGTGTTTGCTAAGTGCCTGGAGGTGGGATAGCTGCTAGCTTATAGCAGCAGCTTGTAATTTATGCAACAAAATCACCAAGTGCTGTATGTAGTTCCTAGTGTAGCGGAGTTTAAGGTGCTCACAGTTTATTAGACCCCACATGAATTCTAATATTCTTAATAGGACCAGCTATTGCTTTATATTGGAAAAAGAACTTAGTAATTATGAAGTATTAGGAGAAACAGAGTTTGCTACAGAAAATCAAATGCGGTGGATTCTAGAATAGAAATACAAGGCTGAGTGAAATAATTTATACTGAAGTCAGAAGGAAGTCCTGGTTCTATCTGCGCTGACATGAGTTCCCTCGCTGAGACCTGGGAGTGGACCTTCCCCGTTTCGGTTCTGCGCTGGGGCTGGGCAGGGGGGTCTGTGTGCTGGCAGCGTGACTGCCAGGGATTCCCCGTGTTCCCCTTGGCTGAGCTAGCCGAGGAAGATCACAAAGATGGCTCTGATCCTGGCGTCCCCGCTGAAGGATGAGCTGTGGTAGTGTTGTCTCCATCGCCGACGTAGAAAGATAGGCTGCAACAGAGTACCCCAGTCTCTGACTGCCCAGATTTGACGTGGGTGAAGTCCCCTTCCCTGTCAGGGTTGCGATGTCGACATCACAGCGCTGATGGTAGGATGTCATTTTGCAAGGAGAAGGTCTGAGCTAGGGGAGCTCTCCACAGCCAACAAGCATATATGCCTAATTTTACAGGGTTGTATTTTCTTTAGACCTTTCATCTTTTGAGTGACAAGTAGAGCAGAGCTGACCTGTCGACGCTTTGAGCACCCATGGCTTGATCCAGCGCAGTGGGAAGAGGGGATGCTGGTGATTTCTGAGAGGAAGGTGCTCTCCTCACATCGGAAATTAGAGAAGTAGGGATTTTTTGGGGGGGTTTCTTGTTGTAGGTATCGTTATATTTGTTTACTGTTCAGGATTGGGGCGTTGCTGCAATACCACAGTATATGAAGCAGCCCCAGCTCCCGAGAGTCCCCAGTCAAAATATTTCTGTGATATTTTCAGACCATTGTCTACCTCAGATGGAAGGGTGCTTTGCTCACAGAGGACTTGCCAGGACTGATGCTTCACCGGTGCAGACCAGCACAGTAGTAACAAAGTTAGTGCCGCCTTGTCGCATTAGGTGTGGATTTCTACTTCTGTTGACATATGTGGTTGATCGTACTTTTTTCTTTATCCTGTGCTTCACATCACTGCAGTAACGGAACAACTCTCGTGATTTAACTTTTGTACTTTTTTCCCAGAGAGTTGAGCGAGATGGATCATTTTCAGTTCAGTATTTTCAGGCTACCAGTCACAAAGAAAGCTCGTCCGCTTGAAACCCAGGTGGGGCAGGAGTAGGGTAGAAAAGCTACAGCTCTGTGCGCGGCTGTATTCTCAGACTACTTGAAGGAGGGTGCCTGTGGATTCGGCACCAGTGGATCTGGCACAATGTGAGAACTGTTTTTCTGTATCACTTACATTATAGTTGAAATGTGAAATGAGCTCCATGTGGCAGCAGCCAAAAGAAAGAAAAAGGGAAAGAAAAAAAAAAAAAAAGAAAAAAAAGCAGCACTCTCCAAAAGTTTCAGTTATCCCTTGAAGCTATATTACAACATCTACTACTCTAATTGAATCAGTGTGAGAACTTTTCCCCTCCATTTAGATCAGCGCTAGTCTCTGTCCACGTCTCCCTGGAGATGCACACATTTGATACCAAGATGTGCCGGGGACACCCACACCTCGGGTAGGATTTTAACTTTCAGTTTAATGCTTTAGCTGCTGAAAAGGAAATGTTGATTCTTACATGCCTTTACCAGAATCCATTATGATTTTCTCCTTCTTCTTCCCCCCCTGCTCTTTTATAGACTTATCACCAGGGTGTGAGGCAGGGAAGTTTTGTCTGCGCAAAGGCTACTAGATCTGCTCTGAGGCTGCAATAGATTAATTGATCGTTTCTGGGGAGTTTGTTGGGATGGATCAATAAACCTTAGAAATGCTGGCGGCATCTGTGAAGAGCTCTTAACAAGGCTGACGGTGATGGAGAAGGTATGTGGTCTTGATGCTGCTCGGTTCTACCACTCTCTTAGCCCTGATGGGGACTTGCCTGTGAATGCTTCTTTTTCACCTGTGAAAGAACGCCAAGCAAAGCCCACTCAGCATCCTGTGCCCTCATTCCTTACATTTATAGAGTATTTTTAGAAGCATGGAGAAAAACTCTGCACGTTTCAAAGTATCGGTGCTATTACATAGCACAAAATTAATTGACAGCTCAGAAAGTAAAAGCAATTGATACCCAACTGCATGTCTGTCCTGTAAGTATTCACATATGCGAAACAATACGTGATCCACAAAAACATATGGCTCTTGTATCAAATACATGGAATCAAGTTGAATTATGAAGACTTTGAAAAGGTCCTCAGTTTAAATGTACACGGCTCTCTGAAATGTCCAGCTAAGTTTAGTGCAACAATTAAAAACAGATAGATTGTCAGGATGCATAGACCAGGGGTAGAGTTAATTCAGTATGAAAGAAATGAGTGACTGGGAATGAGAGAGAAGAGCAGAAGCAGCAGGAATGGAGCGAGAACTGAGTGGAGAGACGAAATGCTAATAAGGGGGGTTAGAGAGAGCCAGGAACAGAAGGGGGGAAAGAAAGAAGTGAAAAAAAGGAGAGAGACAAAAAATGAAGGAAGGATATGAGATAGGAAAGACAAGGAGAGCGGCAAGAAAAATAATGATGTTTTCTTGTGTGATTTGGCAGTTTTCACTTTAAGTGAACAAAGCCTGGAACAGACCTGAAGGCTACTGCTTCCGTATTGAAAGTACGTGGGAGGGTCTTTCTTTGATGGTTATATACATATATATACACATATAATTATACAAATAAAATGACAGGGAATTTGCAGTCTTTCTGGGGATCTCACACTGTTTGCCAGAATCACAGTTTTCCCCATGCAGCCGTGTGTCCGGCAGCAGCGATGCCCTTCCTACGTGCTGTGCTGTGAGCCAGGGCTTTCTGTTTCGTTTTGCTGTTTGGTTCTGTCCTGCCTGCTCAGAGCTGGAAAGGATGTTTCTGGCCCCTCTGTTCTGCAGCCCCTGGTGAGATGACAACCTGATACGGCCTCGGGGCTGCCCGCTGAGGTATCGCTGCTGTTTGCAGTCCCCGGTCCCTTATGTTGATATTCATGGCAATGTTTTCACCTTGCTCTGGCTGATCCAAACTGCGTCAAATGTTTTATTGTTGAATTAGTTGGGGGTTGGTGGTGTGTTATTGTGCTTGCCTTGTCTGTCCCTCTACATGCGAGCTGCTACTAAAATGGCATAACTTTTCAAACTTTTTTTTTGCTAAAAAATCATTGAGTGATATTTTAATCTATCTATCTACTTGATAGCTTAACAATGCTAAATATTGATCAGAATCTATCTGCCTCCTTTAAAACAGGCCCTTTCTTATCTTAACATCGTCTTCTACCTTTGGCTTGGGGACTACTGGGACCATCAGTTACCTATCTTTGACTAAGACTATCCTCATGTCCTGTAAACTGCACTGTGTTATTGTATGAGGAGTAACACACTCCACAAGCGGGAATGGACTGAACGTGATCATCCATCTGGCTTTAGGAAGGCTGTCTTGGGGACACAGGAGCAATAGATGATGTTTCTGGCTTGGGCAGATGGGTGGGATGCACATTTCTCTGGAGAGCTGAGCATCCCAAAGGATTTCTGATGCCTGCTGGAGCAGATGTGCTGCCAAACCTCCCTGCCACCTGCCTGTCCATGTGCAGGGCTGACTTTTCTCATTAAACCAAACGTACATTTTCTGGATCTTCTTAGCTGATCACAAGATTCATTTCAAAGCTGCCCACGGTCCTGCCATGTGTTCTTCTCTTGCCTGAGGTCAAACTGTCACACCCACCACACCCGCTATGTTGAGGATAGTGGAAAATTTCCTCATCTTGCACAGTGATAGATTTGATGCTGGATGTCTAAATCGGTGAGTGTACCCGTACAGCTGGCTCCTGGGCTTGCACTGTTTCCTACTTTTGTGTGAGCCATTCCAGATCCACTTTGTCTTGCCTTAGAAGTTTTCCCCAGGGCATGAGGGAAGAAGGTCAGACTCCCTTAGTTTTTTTTCTTCCATACACTGTGGAGACCTTCCTCTTCTCCAAAGGCATCCTCACGTCCTCCCATGATTGTGTTTGTCCCTCGTCCTTCCAGGGAGGGCACCTTTTTGAGGAGTATGTTTAGGTACAATGGGTATGGTGGGTATGTTTGTAGTTCAGTGATGGATACATTATTTCCTGGTGCTATTAGAAGTGGCAACTCTGCATCATGCAAGTGACCTGTACGCTTTGCTCCTATGCCCTGTTAAAGTTGGAATTGTTCAAATCACCATTTCCAGGGTACAGAGTTTTCTAGTTTAAGCATGGTTCACAGGTTTATTAAACATTACATGGTTAATCAGTATTTTTTCTGGAAAAAAAAATGGCTTCCAGCCATTGCTGGACCATTTCTGAATGTCGTTTCTGCTGTTTCTGAAAATCTGAGTTAAATTTTGCCTTTTCTTCCTCATAATCTCCCTGTTTCATTTCTCATCATTCTAATATTCCTGTTATGAAGACAAGAAACAGAAACATGGATGTTCAATACTTAACAATGTCTCATTGTCTCACTGCATTTGGAAAAGGGAATGGAAGTGGAAAAACCTCCCATACGGCTATAAACAAAACAGAAGGAAGTGAGTTCACTATCCACGGGAAAGCACAGCTCTCCCATGAAGGAGATTTTTATTTTGGTTGAGGGGAAGTGCACCACTGCTCTGATACTTAGCAGTTCTTTTCAGCAGGCTGCAATGCTGAAAAACTTGTCAGGAACCCCCCAATGTGCTCTGTGTACCTTGGGAGCATTTATGATAAAGATGGTGATGAAATGGCTCATAGTCTACCAGTGTGAAGTCAATGGCAAATTCGTATTGAGTACAGCGTTTCACACTTGGGCTTGCTAGGGAGAAAGAAATACCATATCCTGCCTTTTCCAGAGATGTCATTTTTAGTGTCCACTTGAATCTGACCTCTTCTAGTCCATAGTACCTCCCCAGCTGTTGCTTTTCAGCTTTTGGCCTCTTCAGAGTCCCCTACTTTGTCCAAGTCTTGTGTATTCCTTGTCCTTGTCCTCATCCCTGATCTGCCTCTGGGCATTATAGTGACCTAGAAACCCAGCTGGGTCAAGCGCTAGGCATCCTCAAGCCACTGGGGATCAAGTTTGTCATCGCAAAATATAGTAAAAAAGTGGAAGTTAAAACTTCTGAGTCATTAAAGGGATGGATGGTGTAAAAAATTTCCCTAAGTTTCAATAAAAGAGAAAAAAGGAAACAGGATGAAACAAACCAACCAGATAAAAGCTGCTTCTAGGGTCTGAGGCAGCACCAAAACAGTGTTGGACAATTGGGGATGAAATGGTTAAAAAGCCCCTTCAAAATTCCACAAACTAAGTGATCTTTGTGAGAATAGCAAATAAGCAGCAAACAGCTAAGTACAGCGTTGTGGTCATTACTGCATAACGCAGAAAATGAGTCATATCCTCAGTCTCGAGCCTCAAGTAAGTCACAGAAGTGGGTGTAACATTAGCACAGCATGAGCTTTCTCTGCGATACCTGCAATATCTCTCTCAGCATGACTAGAGAAAGGGGTTGGAATAGATTATTTAATGCCTCGAGTTTGATAAAGCACAAATCTAATTGAGCATCCTAATTTTATTCCCTTCCTCCAGAAGATGGCAAAAGTTAGCTGGACTTAACACGGGCAGATGGAGAAAAAGGTTTCAGGACTGTTTGTGTTTGTTCTGTACTCCAATTTCAGGTCACCGCTGGTTTAATGCTCCAGGTGGAAGGCTTGTTCCCAAACCCACTGAGATAAGCAGCTGTTTGGAGCAGTGGGGCACCGCAGCTCCAGCTTGGCAGCCCTGCACTGTGCCGGGTGAGATGCCGCGCTCCAGGCAGCAGAAGGGGCTGCTGGGCTGCAGTGTGAGGGTGCTCTAAGAGCCGTGCAAGTCCTGGCAAATACCATACATTTCCTTTTGTCAGGAGAGAAATTGTCAGTGACACCTCCGTGGAGATCACAGCCAGAAATGAAGCTGTGGGAAGTTTAAATTTTGTACACAAAATACGACAGACATGAATTGCAGTGTTTGTTCGTGCTCATAGTATTACAGACCTGCTGTAATACTCACTCCCTGAGTACCAAAGAGGTTAGTTCCCACTAATATGTCTTATGTTTTGGCTAGGACAGAGTGGAGAATTTGCATTTACAGAGGAACCTTGACTTAAAAAAGGAAAGAATATATAACAAATATATAGAAAGAAATATCAGATTAAGTACAGATTTGGCAACAAGGAATTTTTTTCCAGCTCAGCAAGGAGTTCTAGAAAAGGGAAAGAAATATTACTAATAAAGTCAGAAGAGACACAAAATAAGCTTTTCTTTCTCATACCGTTAGTTTATTTTGCTCCTATATTTAGCTGCTCTGGCAGTTTATAATTTCAACATTAGGAAAACGTGAGAGTATTTGAGTAAAGTGATACACTGAAGTCAAGAGGCTTCCTGCCAGCAGAGAAGGAGAACTGAGGACTGCTTGTTTAAAGGATGCTCCTGAGGTGGTTCAGCTTAACCGGGTGCTTATCCCATGGTGAAGTTCTAATTTGATTCCGAACAAATTTGTCCTCACAATTTTTTTCAGCCTAAGGGTTTTGACAGCTGCTGTAGCTGGCTGAACGATGCTCAGAGCAGATTTGTGCCCATGCCCTTGGAAGGGACAGGAACAATGGGCCAATTTGGAGGACGTTTGACATCTTTGCAAAAGCCAACACATCAACAAGCTGTGCTAAGAACGTAAGAGTCCATGATAGCTATTCCCCTTCTTAAATGCCCTCTAAGAGGGGGTAGGTTATGTCCCTAATCGGCAGAAAGCTCCAACTGTCGTCTTAGAAACCTTGCAGCAGGACAGGAACACAGATGGTGCAAAGACATGTGAGCTCCCCCCCAGACACCTTTGGGTTTGGACAAGATACCGCCATTTGAATACACATTTTCTCCTTTGGACAGTGTTCAATGTATCAGTCACATCGCTTAACACCCACAGTAAGGTAGCGATTGCATCTTCTGTTATGAGAAAATATTCATGTCACAGTTGACTTCTTCAGGGTCACATCCTTATTATTCAAGCCGACTGGGAAATTTTAACAAAGTGGTTCCCTGGCCCTCCACTCCCTGAGAAAATGCAAATTTATCTGAACAAAAAATTGATTCTTTCATTTTGAAGACTCTTTGTATGTCAAAATACTCTGTTTCCCATCCAGAAGGAGGAAAAAATCTTGTTATCTCAAAATTTTTGGCTGAGTTGGGTTTTCTGGGTAACACAAATGTGCAGAAGGAATATTGCCAACTGTCTGTTTTTAGCAGCATGAGAAACAATAGCAGCCATGGGGAATGACCCTGCAACTCTTTCATCTGAATGTCTCAGCAATACTAATTGGCAAGAGCCGATGCCGATCAGGTTGGCAGAGCCTTGCGACTGCTGCCAAGCTGGTTCAATCCCGCCGGCTGCGTCACCGATGGTTTCCCTCGCTGCGCGGCGGAGGAAGCGGTGAGACAATAGCTACAGGGGTAGGAAGCTTTCTAGCCTCACCCCTGCTTCCTCCCGGCAGCAGGGGTATTACCTGCTTCTCTGCTGGCTTCACCTTCCTATAATCCCCCTGCTCTGGCAGCTCTGGTTTGGATAGAGGGAGTCCCGTTCAAAATCCTGCAGAAATGAGGTTGTTGTGGAGGTGTGTATTTACCAGTGCGCTGCTGCAGGCTCTGAAGAAGCTGTTGCAGCGTTAATAGCTCTGCTGCTGCCAGATGAAAGGAGGAGAGTATTCAGATCTAATGAATCAGCAGATGTTAAAGCAATTTCTGCCTTCTCTGCTATATTGTACATCAACAGGAACGTGGTAAAGTGCTTTTTTATACTGTACCGTTTAGCATCTGACATTTCAGCACATCTTGTAAGTGTGCATTAGGCGAGTGGAATGTTGCTATATTTGTACTTGCAGATTTGGAACGAGAATGAAATCTGGAGAGATGCAATGTGCACGTGGAATGTTTTCCAGAGGGGCTGAGGAAATCCAGCACAGTGAAGCCTGAGCTGTCTTGAAGCTTTAGGCTGCAAATGCAGAGAGACAGAGCATGTATTGGCTTTGAAACAGAACTGAAAAGCGTTGAAACTTGCTGCTGCTTCCCCAGACCCTGCTTAATTGTGGGATCACAGGCACCATTGTAAAATACTGAAATAATGTGTTTGATTTTTGCAGTTACTCTCAAAATGTGTTGTTCCTTTGTCTTGTCTCCTAGGATATTGGTGATGGCCCTCTGTCTAGTCACTTCAGAAAGGAGCCATTGCCATTGCAAGTGCTATTTCAAGGGAAGCTGGGCTTTTCCTGCTGAGACCTGGTGGGGCCACGATACACTGTCTCTCTGCAGCCATGGTACTGGGCATCAGCACAACCTCTCCTCACGCTTCTATCAACTGTTTTTTGTTAGATCCTTTTTTGTTCTATTAGTGAGGTCTCTGGAGTCACCATAAACTGGTAGTCAGCAAAGTTACTCTCCCATTGTGTTGGTACCCTGACAGCACTAATAGGCTCTAATTGGCCTGAACAGCCTCACCTGGGGCCTCCACCCACACCCCTGCCCATGGCCCAGGCGCCTCTTTCCACGCATCCTGGAGCCTTCAGACTTGACCTGAGCTATGTGTCAAGAGTGCTAGTCTCCAGCCTGTGTCTGGCCATGAACCCTGCAGATCTGGGCCCCAACCTACAGACTGATGTCACAGCCTGGCCTCAGACCTGCCCTGTCACTATGGACCTGCCTTACAGGCACAAAGGGAACAGGCACATTGCTAGAATGGTAAGGAACCAACAGTCTTGACTGTATTTTGATGTGGATGAGAGGTGTTGGGAGATGGGCCTGATGTTTTACTCCCCCATCCTTGTGGAGACAAAGTGAGTTCTGTCTGGAGGTGAACGAACCCTTCTGTATAAGGTGCCTTCTTGGTAGATTTGTGCAAGGAGTGTCAGCATATCGTAGGAGGTGGAGATGAATTTCCGCAGAGGCAGAAAAGGTAGAATTCCCATCAGTCTTTCCCTGCTTTCCAGTACTTCTCAATTAGCTTGTTTGAATGTTGTCTTTCCCTTCTAGGTTCCCTTCTGTGCTCCTGCCTGAACTCTGCTTTGTCTTTTTTAAGAGCAACACCAGCTTTCAGGTCTCCTTTGCTTCTTCTCCAGTCACCTGGTAATGTTCTTTGTTTCCAGCAGAGGCTGATAAGGGTGCCTTTATGGTAAACAGGGCTCTGAGGAGATGCAGGGGCGTACTGCTTTCTCTCCTTCCAGAAGGCCCTTAGACTTTCCCCTTTGATGGGAGAAGCTGCACTGAGCGTCTTAGACAAGCCCACACCTGTCAGGGTTTTCCATTGCAATTCAGCCACTTCTCAGGCTACCTTGCCCCATGGCTAGGCTACAGAAGGATGGTCCTTTCCCTCCTGAAGTCCAGTCCCATCCCCTTCACCCTCCCCTCTCACTGAGCTACAGAGCCAAACTGGGGCAGCGCTGCAGAGGGACTGCAGCCATCCCAGCCTCCCCACCTGGAGTGTTAGCTTAAAGGCAGGAGACAAGGCCAGGAAAGGCTGTAGCACATGTAGGTAGAAACATAGACACAGATGGAAAGGCTTTGGATGTTGCTGGAGCCTGGATAGTGTAAGTATATTTAATGTGTCTCTCTTTTTAAGGAGCAGATGGGTAGATACACCTTGTTTTATGGTAGCAGTAACTTGTTTTTACCCTAGCCATGAGAAATTCCTCTCTTGGTAGACCTGGAGACCTACCACTGAGCACTGTTTTGCAGCTTGAATATTAACAAAAGGGCCAGTTAGCCAGAGAGCAGAGCCTTGGGCTGTTGTGGACTGCCCACCAGAACAGTGGTTGCCCACCTGCTGCATCCTGCAGTGCTTCTGCCTTTGGACCATTTGGGCATTACAGGTGTTCATCTGAAGGTCCACAGGCAGGGGGCTGTGGAAGTGGGGTGCAGCAGAAGAAAGAAACTACTTGTCTTTACCTTTGCTGCTGTAATCAGCTGCGTGGGAGCCTTCGTCCCAGGGTGTTGAGCTGCTGGACACAGCCGTGACCCTCTCAGGCAGCTCTTCACCGTGTCTGTGTTTCTACCAGTGAAGGAGAACCTTCCACAGTCATCTTCTCTGGGCTAACGAATATTTACCCAAGGCTCCTCTGAAAAATCATTCTGCTTCCAGACTGAGTATCTATCTCGGGCTGAACATGCTTTCCGTGACGCTCTGCTGTTATTTGGCCATTTAGGCTGGTTTGGAGTATTTTATTTTACTATCCCAGTGATTCCGTGTTAAGACTTCTGTGTGTTGGCTGAGCTGAGGAAGGAAAAGCTCCATGTCCTCTGTCATCCCGACTGTTCCCCTTATGAAATAGTGACTGTTTGTGTCAAAGGGCCTTAGGGAAGTTTCCCCTGAGACACCAGTTCTGGGGGGACACACGTCCCTGCACCCCACAGACCCGGCCCAGCCGCCGGGTTAAGGGCGCGCTGCGGTGCCGTTCCCCTCCGCCAGGTGGCGCCATAGGGCGCGGCGCTGCGCGGGGC
>VXAK01019499.1:54111-70636 GCA_013399435.1 Arenaria interpres | reverse complement strand
CTCCCGGCCTCCTCCCTCTGAGGGATGAATGACGGCTTTGCTGACATCCCCGGTAAAAAAAAAAATAATCATTATATATAGATATAGTCACGATTTTAGACTTGACCTAAAGTATATTTGTCAAGTGTCGGTATAGAGGGGCCCTGAGTCCACGTGGAGCTGCGGGGTGGTAAAAATACTCCGAACCTTAACATTTCATGAGGTCAGCAGGGGTTAGGAAATCTCGCCGACAGGCAAGTGTTGAGCTGTTGCGCGTTACTGTATCACACCCGCGCTTACACGGCAGTCAGAGTTGCAGGTGAAGTCCTGAGGGCGTTGCTGCCAACTTCAATGGAGCAGAAATTTCAGCTGCATCTTTTGTTGAAGAGAAATCAATTGTTAAGATACAGCACTTGTGAATTACTGCCTCTTGGGTATGTCTTCTGTATTTGCCCATTGCTGAGGACCTTATGCCTTCTGGCATGTTCTCCAAGGGGATTTAAAAGGATCATTTACAACTACCTAATTGAATGTTTGCTACCCTTGCCCCAAGTGGGATCGGGCCAGTTTATAAATACATGTCCAGTCCTTTTTGGATACAGAGGAGTCTCAGCTCGATTTAAATCTTGTGGGAGTGAGTTCCATAGGTTAATTATATGCTGTATGGAAAGGGATTTTATAATTTAAAACATTGCCTTTCAAATTGTATTGAAGTTGTCTTGTTCTTGTATTATTAAAAGGGGGTAACCAGCCAGCCCAGAGCTGACAACAGGGACTTAAACAATATGTGTTAGTGTCAAAACATGTTAAGCATAAACAGGTTACTATCCACTCCTGTTAACGTCCAGACTCTCTCTAGACTCACCTTAAATTTCTGTGTGAAAAAAGTATTTCATTTCCTCAGATTTGAATTTTTGACCCTTTCCACTTCTTTGTGCGTCCCAGTGTTCAAGCAGCAAGACAGGAAAGAGCCAAGCCCTGTCTCCTGTAGTGACCCTGTTCATTCCAGGGTGCGCTTGTATCAAGTCTTCTCTTGCCTTTTCTCTGTCCTGGAAAGTCCTGGTCTTTCAGTCTTCATTTGAATTTTCCCAGGTCCTGTATCATCAGCATCTTGGTGAAGATGAAGTAGCCAACAGCTTGATGGCTGGTGTTTTACCCTGAAGCAGGGAGGACTGTAATCTCCCTTCCTTCCTGCTACCACTTAGCAAGCACTGCTTGTGATTTTTTTTTTTTTTTTATGAGCTGAAAGAGTAGCTGTGCAATTTCACGTAATTACAGCTGTATGTTGCTCACATATCTTGGGTTCCTACAAAGATATTTTATTTTTTCACTGCCTTGTATCTCAAGCATCCAGGCATCTTGTGGCCTTCTTTGTCCATAGCTACACGTTCCCATGAAAGCTTTCCGAAGCGGTTTGCAGCACTACCCAGGTGGATTTTGTATTAGCACCTTTAACTGTGAGCAGCAATGTCTGAAAACAACCATGCCTTATTACTTTACTGAAGTGCAATTATCTCTTCAAATGCCCAGGCTGGGCTAGCCTTTATTTTATTCCCTGTAATTGAAATTTGGCTTGAAGTGTTTCTAACTACAGCCAGTAAAACCCCAATCCCTCAGCAGTAACTCATTCACCCATTGTCTGACGACGTCTCCAATAATTTATTTGATGACTGTTGTTCGGCCATGTACGTGATGGGGTGAGCACTGGAAACGATACTCAATAGGACAGACAGAAGCACTGGTGAAAAAGCAGGTTCAACTATTGCTGAAGGATTTGGAGAGTGCATTGGAGATGACTGTATATTGGAGATTGAAATGTATATTTCTCAAAGGAGTAGGAGGGGACGTCAAAATATGGGCATCTTTAAATAAGCTGGCATCCAGATTTTGTTACCCTTATTTAAGGTTATCCCAACAGGCCAACTCTCAGACTTTACTGAAGTTTGCTTATGTAATGACTGGGTTTTCTTCCTCTTTGGATTTTGTCCAGAGAAAGTAGGGAGCAGCTATCAGTGAGCTTCCAGTAGTGCTCCAAGTAGAGGGTATGGCCAGCACATATGAAAATAAGATAGCATTACTCATTACAAGAAGTGGCAAAATCTGGCCTGTAGATATCACCACTATTTTTCCACTTATACAGAGTATTGGTCACATGCCAATAGAAAAAGCTGCCAACTAAAACGTTTTAAGAAAGGAAACACTGTTTGAAGTCTGGCAATAAATGTTTTCCTTCCCCTGAAATATGTGCTGAACATATATACAGAAGACTCGGAAGAAGTGTCTAATGAGGTTTAACATTTTCTGATCATACGGATGGATTTGTTAACATTTTTCACACTTTGTTCTTTTATTAGATGAGCATTGTAACTAACACTATTCAGTTAAAACCAGTAATTAAACACCAAAAACACTGAAAACAAGAGGCAATGTAATGCAGTTGGATAAATCCGTTAAAAAGGCAATAGTATAACATTAAAATGCCAACGCCATGAATTCTTTGTTGGTTTAAAATTCCTTTGCTGTTCTGCCACTTTCTTTGTTTCTTTATGCTACTGTTTTTTTCTTGTAACTGAAAACATCAGATGACCACTAGCAATGAATATGCAGCGGTGCTGCCTCCCAGGATGTGTAGCTGCAGCCACTAAGCCCAGTGTTACGGCAGCAATCGGGATCCACGTGGCCAATTGTTTTGCAGACATAATGGTGGCGTATTTATGTATCTCTAAACTTGTTTTTCAGGATCTGTGGCTGCCTGCGTATCATGAAGCTCGCTGCTTAACAACAGAAATAAAGCACTTGTCAGGCAGAAGCAATGCGTCAGTGCAAAATGGAATTCGCAAGACTAAAGTTTACACGAGGCAACAACAAAATCTACTGTGCCATTCTGTTAGGCAACAAAGGTAATTTGTTATGCAACATAATGAGGACTTGTGTGTGATAGACGGCGGTGGCTCTCGGTTACAGGGCATTGACATCAACAAGCACATGCAGCGCGCAGATATAAGAGAATTGCTATACATAGCAGAGCATTCAAAAGCTTTGTTGTCATTACAGGGTTTTTTTCCAACTTAAAAAATCACAGAATAAACAAACACACTGAGACCAGTCCTGCAGTCTTTTCTGGTCTGGGTAGGATCTTTCTCGTTTCCTTTTGGGTTGGTCAGTGTCTTAGACTTGACTGTCAGCCTAAGGGCCACGAGGTCAGGACTCACAAGTGTCATGCACTTCACGTGGCTCTGACACATTTGGTAGGTCTCCTGCCAGCCCACAGAATGACAAGGGGAGAGCAAGTGTAGAGGGAGAAGTAAGATACGCTCATAACACTGTTTACCACTGCCCAGAAGTTCATGGTGTCTAATCCCACATGTGCCACTGCTGCTCTGACCATAGACACTCCTAAAAGCCAGTTTTCCTTCCTGTAGGGAGGCAGTGGCCACTCGCCTATTTTGCAGATAAGCTGCTGGTACGTGGGCTGTGTACGGAGCTGGGAATGGAGCTGTGGCTTGTAAAGCAGCGCGGTTCATCTGCTTTGCCATACCGCCTTTCGAAAGGAGTCTACCTGCTGGTGTGATTTGGCCTCTCGTCTACGATGACCGAGGCTGCTTTCTGCATCCACAGCTGGGGCTAGACCCAAAGATCCTGTTTGCTGACATTCCAGTGCTGTCTCACAAATGCTTGTGTAATTCACTGTCGGGTATGTGTTCTCCTGGCCCACACTGAATGTTTCCCTTGTCATTCAGCTGCAAGAGAGAGTCTGGGAGCAATCTCTTCCAGAGAGCTGCAAGGGAGAGGCTGGGCTCCAGCTTCACTGATAAATTCATGCAGGAGAAATAAGGAATCAAGACTGTGCCACGTGGCGTGTAAAGGACTAAGCTGAAGTGGTGTTGGTAACCTTTGTCCTGGCAATCTGTGGGGTTGAGTCTGTTTCTTCAGCATGTATGTAGCGTTGGGCCTTACACATGATACCCTGGAATAGTCATCATCAAGCAGACAGTTTTATTCCGTCACTGCTATGTTAATCTGGAGTTAACGCTGGCTTTTTCCCTCAAACCACATCCAAGCCTGGTTGGCCAGACCATGTTAGGGGAGGCTGCTCCCGTTGAAGACCCCCATTCACTTGTGTGCCGTGCCTTAAGCGTCAGTGGCAGGATGTTGGAGTTCTGACTGTGCCAGTGACTCAGCAAGGGCCTGATCTGTTTACTCCTACTCAAGCAGGAGCCCAATGACTTAGCAGAGTTAGGAGAGCAGTGCAGTTAAGGGTACACCACTGAGTTGCCACTACCTTGGTCAAGCTACTTTACCTCTCAGTAACTTGGGTTATGTGGGAGTACCGTCACCATGAATTTACTCTCTGGTGCTTGAGGGTTTAACCAAACAGACTGAAATAGCTAAAGAAAAGCTGTGAAACAAAAGCTGCTTTAGGGATTTACAGTGTAACATTGGGCATGACACTCGGGTCAAGGGATTCCTCCATTTCCAGAGATGCCAGGCACCTGCCATTCAGCAGTGGCTTCCTCACATTATAAGGCACATGGGGGTTGTCTGGCCCTGTTTTTCTTGTGTATTTTTTTTTTTACAGCCTTTTGAACAATAGGGATCTAGTCCTGATGGAGATATTTTAGGGGCCACCATGATAGAAATAATTCATGATGATACTGGGTTTTTTTAATTTAACAAATGTTCATTTAATTACCAACCAAAGTAATTAAATTAAGTCTAACCAAATGAACATTGCGTCATAAGAAGCAATAAGATTCCATACTGTGAGGATAAGAAGCAAAGGAACCAATCCTGCCTTTCATGCAGAAGATGCTATCTGGCATTTGCATAGATATTGTATTCATAATTAAAACCATCCTTAATGTGTAATGCTGTTATTACAGCCCTTGCTATTTTGTAGCAGTTGGTAGACCTTATAATGAACAAGTATAAGAATATCCCAGGGACTCTAGAAAGCATTACAGCGACTTTGCAGACAATGACTGTCTTAAAGCAAACCCCACAAGCCTCCTTGCTTTTTCACAGGGAAACCCCTTGTTAGCAGCCGTCCGCCCGAATGCCATTTTGCATCAAGAAAACGCTGACGGTGGAAGAGTCTGGGGGCCGCACAGGGGGAGCTCACAGGTGAGTAAGCCGGCTGGCGCTTTCTGCGGTGCAAGCACAGGGTGTTTTCATGTTCAGGGTGCTGCTCGGCTGAGCCTGGGGTCGTGGAGAGGTGAGCTGCCGTGCCAGGCAGCCCGGTACCGGTGAGCTGCCCTCCCAGAGGTGCTGCGCTTGGCTGCGCGGCACAGCACGATTGTGCAGCGGTAGGCGATCCCGTGTCGGACGTGCCGGAGGGTTTTCTTTCCGCTTGGATGCAGCTACTTGCAAATGTTGTGCTGCTTCGTTCCTCTGCAGCCCTGCTTTCGGGACCGTTTCAAGGTCAAGGCTGTTAACAGCGCTGGGAGTGCAGTGCTTCCTCTCAGGCTGCGAGGTCTGTGGTACAGGGGTGATTATTTACGATACCCTTGTGCAGTACCTAGTGCACTGAAATCTTACTTTCCTTGGCACTTGCAACCTGCCTAGGAG
Organism: Arenaria interpres; assembly: GCA_013399435.1. NCBI lineage: Eukaryota > Metazoa > Chordata > Aves > Charadriiformes > Scolopacidae > Arenaria > Arenaria interpres. The sequence continues at coordinate 65,089 of VXAK01019499.1, read as the reverse complement.
CCCCACATGTGCCTTTTGTGCAGGTCAGCCCTGATGCCTGTCCCCCAGAGTCCCTGAGTGAGCAGCTGGGCTCCCCTGGCATTTGGGGCTCCCACCCCACTCCCTCCCATCCCTTCACAAGGAGCAGCTGGAGTGATTGATGCTGGGGATTAAAGCCAGCTTAGGGCTTCCTTCAGTCAACCCTTCCCTTTCGCATAAGACAGCAAGTGAGCACCCACCTTCCAGCAGTGCCAGCACCCAGCAACTCTGTGGCAACCTTACCCAGCCCTGAGGTTTCTCTGTCAGCTTTCTCCCTCGTTTATCCCTTCATCTCCTGCCCCTATAGCAGAGGACGCTCCACCACTTTCTTTGCCCCCTTGCCCTGTTCTGTGGAGTTCTGTATTCCCTTTCCAGCAACTACTTGAGTCAGGTACAGCCAGATGAAGGAACAGCTCAGTAATGTTTAGCTGAACAAAGTATCATACATAGGACTAGGTGGAACTTGCACTGTTTCCATGAGTAGCTTACTAGAATATGAATGAGTACAATTGTTCAAAAACCAAGTTAGAAGGATTTTCATTTGTAAACATTTGGGCTGAGATTTGGTATGGCAGCAGATGGACGTGTGGAGTTATGTGTTTTAGGCCTCTACCCTCTTCAAGGTACTGTGTTAGTGTCAGGCTCATCTGGGTTGAGATGGCGGAATTTGCTCCTTGGCAGGAAGCTTGCCACCCGATTGCTCCATGTGTTGTGCTTTTGTGCAAATCACGTATCTGTGGTGCCTTAAAGTCAATGTTGTGCTCAAGCTGCTCCTAGACAAACCTTCTTATAATTCAGAAAAATGTGTCCGTAGCAGGGTTTGGTTTTAATGATTAAAAGAACCAAAAATTAATAGATGTTCCCCTAGTCTGCTTTCAACAGGCGCTGCACCAGGTGAATGTCAGAGACAGGATGAATGGGACTGTCAGGGGCTGATGGGTGACCAACCAATGTTAGTTGACCAAATTGGTAGTTTTTATATTGTAATCTCAACTGAGGTTCAAATCAGGTGTGTTAGAGGTATATACTAAGTGCTAGAGCTCGGTAAGTGCTGTTAGTAAGATGAAACTTTGAATTATGCACTTAGAAAGTCATAACAGGTCAAGTATCTAATGAAAAATTAAAGAATGAAATTAGTGGGAAGAGGAGAGTTCCCACCAGAGCAATAACCCGCTCCCTGAAAGCAGCCGGCAGCCTCCGCCGAGGCAGTTGGTGTGCTCTCTGCTTACAGCTGCTTGCACCTTCTCCCGAGACTGTGGCTTGGCTTAGTTTTCATTTTGTTTGTTGTCGGCACAGCCTGATTTGAATATGGTCTGGGTAAAAACAGTTAAAATCTCAGGATCTGCCTCTGAGAGTTTCAGCTGTGTTTTCAGAAGTGGTCATGCGTGTTGCTTACAGCAAATGGTTCTCTGCTCTTAGTCAGTCATCTCATAGCCCAGTCTTACTTTCATATTTCTTAGCTATAGGGCAAGAAACACTCAGAAATCTGCTGTGTTCATAGTATGCAAAGATCACTTACTGAAAGGGAGATGTTTGGGAGTAACATGCCAGTTTTCCCCTGCATTTCCCTTCCCAGGAGTCGTGGCTACCAGAAGGGACTGCAAACCGAGCAGGGCCTGGGGAGCAGCCAGCAGCTCTGCTTCTCAGCCTGCCATCCCCTTCCCTTGCTCGGCCTGGAGCGGCTCATGGTTTACTTTTAACACTCCCTACAGGGCACCTGGGGACTGCTCCTTATGGCTGCCTTCTCCCTTTCCTATAGTGAAAGCAAAATGCTGAGCTTCCCCATTCGCACAGTTACCCCGGGCCAGGGCAGAAAGAGCTCTGGGTGGTATTGCCAGACACTAGTCTTAGCACATCTTCTGCTCTGTGTGTGTGTGTGTGAGAGATTTCTGCTTTTGGGTTTTCTTGTAAGACTCCAGATCTTTAAAGATACATTTATAAAAGAAAAACATCAACCTTAAAAAATAAACAAAACATCAAACCAACCCAGCAAAACCCCAATTGTAGTCCTTACAAAAACGTCAAGAATTTAAATTAATCATATACGCTAAAATATAATTTTTGCCCTAATGGTTGCATTAAAAAAATCAGAAATGAGATGCAGCTGTAACCTAATAGTTCAGACAGAAATTAACTGATAATTAATATAAAAAATTCATACTTTTGAAGTCATTTACATGATTTTTAAATGCTAAATATTTGCACTATCATCTCTTTAATGGCTAAATTCAAGACTACGATGCTGCTTTTTCCTTCAAATAATGTTATAGCAATATGGAAAAGCATGCTTAATACTGTTAGTTGATTAGAATTGGGCAAACACAGACATGAAAGAAATATGGAAGAACACAAAGCTGATTCCTTGAGGACTTTACAAGACCACCAGGACATTCTCACTGCTTATCAGAAAATACGTAAATAGCTCCTGGCTCCCTTACTTGCTCAGATACCCAAAAAGGTCTTGCCTGACTAAGCCTTCTTCCAGGAAACTCACCCTCCTCAAGGTGTGTAATGAGAGAGGACAGTAAAAGGAAAAAGCAAGAAGAATAAAAGGCAAGACTAATTAATGACAAGAATACAAAGATCCTGGGAAGTGCTGAGGGAGAGGCATGGATTGTGAGGATCTGAAGAATGCTAAATATGCTGATAGGTGACAACGAGGTGAGATGAAACTGTGGTCGGGAGTATGTAAATTAGGCTGGGCAGACAAGCTGTCTGCGGGCTGAAAAATCCAACTATGCTAGTGGACATTCAAAATAAGATTTCTTCACAGCAAGGGCAAGAAACTGAGCAAGTCAGACTCGTCTCTGCAGTATCTTAGTACTTATTTTTACCCTTCCAGGTGATACTTAGGTGCCGTAGCTGTGTTCAGTGCATGGGGAACAGCCTTACTTGGAGAGCATCATCTGTGCTGAGATGTCTGATGGAGGGTGAAAGAAGCAAAGCATTGACCATGCTCTGTGGGGGGAAATGGGAAGTCTGGGTTAAGGAGCAGTCTTAGGGATGCTCTGTGAAGAATTAGAGCCAGCAGTGCCTTTGCTGCTGATTGTTCTCTGGGGTTTTTAAATTGAGGCATTAGCTCCCTTGGCGTAGGTGGTGGTACTGGGGTGTTGAAAGGAAGCAGAGCCCTTTCAAAGTGCCGTTTAACTTACAGATGCCATAAAAGCTGCTAGTAAAGTGCTGTCAAAAGTCAGTCATGGAGAGTTATACCTCACTCAAAATCTGTCAATTCTGATGCAGATATAAATTCAAAAGCACCAGCAGTCTCTGAGACTTACTGGCAAAAAACACTTCATAAGGTCCTAACTGAAATTGTTTCTCCTAGTTGTTCCCTCTCAGCTGCTTGTAGGGTCTTCATATCTGCTGGTGATTTATATAGGTGTTAGGATAGGTGTCCGAATTTAGATTATTAAACGACCGCTTGCAGATACAGAAGTGAGTACTGGTACTTCCATGCTGAAAAAAAACAACAGGGTATATTCTTTTTGCATTAAGAAGGCAGTTGTTAAGGAGGAATCACAAGTACATTGGGAAAACAAGCAAAAAGCGCTGGTTTAGCCTGGATTAGTTCACTCATCCCATTTGTCCAGTGGGAAAGAAGCTTGCAACAGTGGAAAGGAGGGGGCAATGCAGAGAGCACTGCAAGTGGGCAAGGGAAGGTGGTGTAGGTTTATGCCAGATAAAATTCCAGGGGACAGGGAAGAGGTCTGGCACTGAGGATCCGCAAAGCAAGCCCATGAGCATAGGCTCCAGAGGAGCCTGGAAAAGGAAGCTCCAGGTGGAGGCTGCTTTGGGTTCCTTTGTTTTGTGACATTGGCTTTCCTGCCTGGTTCAAACCCATATTTGTGACCAGCACAGCTGTAGGAGAGGGTTTGGAGTTGCTACTCTTCATTGCAACCTATTGCCCATACTTAGCACTAAAAGAATTTCAGGCTTTAAAAATATAATGTTGCCACATTTTTAGCGTATATTCCAACTTTGTAGGTTTGAAAAGTCTCATTAAACTTTCTGCAAGTACTATAAGTTATGAGAGACCATTAAGTCAAGTTCATGTGCTGAGGAACACCGTTCTCACTGCTTATGACAGCCAATAAAACAGGAATATGAGGTTCAACTTGTCCTGTGGAATGTTCCAGGCCTCCTGCTAGGGCATTTTTTGGATTCAGGCTTTTCTTAGAAGCCGCATTTGCCTTTGCTCCCAGTGATTGAGGCCACCCCTTCTGTGAGGCCTGCGTACTGTCCTCCTTTTAGCTCTGACAGTTGCCTTATGTCTCTGAGCAGAACCCCCCCAACCTTCCCACCAAATACAGCCAGCAGCCCACAGCAGCAGAGCTTTGTGCTCTGCCAACCTGACATGTTGCCAAAAGCGGTGACTGGATTTGCATGTCTGTGACCACTACACCTGAAGTTAGAGCTTTTGACTTATTAAAACACTGTCACCAAAGTGGTGGCCCAAAACCCAGCAGCTGTGTTGGTAGTGAAGGTTGGCACAAGATGGGACTGAAGTGTGGAGGAGAGCGCTTTGCGTGATGGCGTTTCGATGGCTGGAGGTTAGCAAGATGTCCCTATGGGCTGGGGGTAGCTGGTTTCTGCTGGTGCCTGGAAAACTTACTGTGCTGGCTCAGGCAGGCCACAGCATCCCCTGGTCTTGCGACGGGGTGTCTGCAGGATGGCCAGGGATGTTGGCCTGAAGGGCTAACAGGGGGCTTCTGCATGAGTTTCTGTGGCAGATGGGGGCCTATGGCACACGTGACGTTTGCGGGGAAGGCAGGCACCATGGATAAGTGGCTAGATGGCAAGGATGCAGTGCCCTTGGGTGGCTGTGGCAGACGTGGGCCGTGCATCCCCCATCGCTGTCATGTATTGGGTCCTTCCCAGTCAGTTCCTCTGGGGGAACTGGAGACTGGTGTGCTGGAGACCAGCACTTTTTATTGTGATAATCACCTTTCCTGATGGAAGGAGCTAAAGGGGGAGAGAGTGAGGAATAGCTGGGTAGCATTTAGCGTGAGTCAGTATTTCACTATCAAGTGCAAAATTACACCTGAAAAAAACCCATACATGTAACCTTCGGGGGCTGCCTGCTCTCCTGCCCAGGGTGAGGGTAACTTGCCCTTCTGGGGCACCTGTGCAGGGCAGGGACATGCTGCCAGGCCCCCTCGGCCCTGGGGTGCTCCAAGCGGGCAGCGCCGCCTCAGAAAAGTGCTAATGCCTGGGAAAAAGCCAAAAGGACCTGGCCCGAAGCCCCTTGCGGGGGGAGCAGGGTGCCGGGAGCCCCGCCGCAGCCCGGGCTGCCCCGTGTCTAAACGTGGCTTGGCTCGGGGCCGGGCTGAGGAGGAGGAGGAGGAGGAGGAGGAAGAGGCGGCGGCCGCGGGGCGGAGCGGGCTGCGGGACAGCGCTGCCGGGGAGGACGCCCTGTCGGTGGGAGCCTGGGGGACAGACGCGGTGCCGGTAGGACAGCGGGGCTTCTTTCTTCTTTATTTCATATTATTGCCTTCCCCCCCCAACCCCTACCCGGGACTGGGAGCCCCCGGGCGGGCTCGCCCGTTCCGGAGCCTACCGAGCTGTGAGAGCCGGGCGGCTCCGCTCCCCGGCCGGGTTCCGTCCGCTGGCAGGGCGGCGGAGGCGTTGGACTTTGCTACCGAGCTCTCCGCGGCCGAGGGTGGCGGGGACGGCGCTGCCCTGGGTTGAAGAAGAGCCCAGGCTGGGGGCTCGGACAGCCCGGTCCTCTGCCGCGGCTGCTCCCGGCCGGGCATGGGCTTCTGCGGGGGGAGAGCTGAGCTCCTCCCTGCCCCAGCTCCCCCACAGCCCGCTCCCTCCCGGCTGCCTGGACTCCGGTGCGGTCCCTTCCCTCTCGCCGGCGCCGGGGGCTTTTTCATTTGGTGAGGAGCTCCTCTGTCCCACTTAGAGGATGCTGGTTGAGCGGCTTCCCAGCCCTTCACGGCGGTGCATCCCTAGGAAGGGAATCCCTCTTCCCTGGAGGTGCTTCTAGGGTCTCTTCCCATTTTCGAGGGAGAGGGGGGAGATGAGAAGAGGGGTTGAGATTGGAAAAGGTCAGATGCTGCTGCTACATCAAAAAGAAACCAGAAGGAGGGGAAAAAAACAAACAAACTCAAACCAAACCTGAACAAACATAAAAGAATGAAAAGCCAAGGAGATGTGAGTACAGAGGATAATTTACCAGAAAGCAATGGGTAAGGACAGGCCTCCAGTGGGGAAACTTGCAAACCCCAGGAAGGTCTGGCAGCTGCCAGGAGTGGGGAAGCGTGGCTGGCAGCGTGTCTGAGGCTAACACCTCCTGCCTGCCAGCTTGTGTCAAACCGTTCAGGGCGTTAATGGGAAGAATTCACCAATTAAAGAACATTTCATCTTTTTTTCCTTAAATGTTTTCCACATGTGCTGTCCTGAGCAGTAACCTCAAATTTTTTTTAATGAGGCAAAGCATTAACGTTGCCTGTCTTCTGTAGCAAGGTGTTTTCCTTAGCTGTGATTAATCACCCTGTTTTTCTGTTCCAATTAAGCTGCTCGCTTGGAGCACTGAGACAATCAGTGTCTCATCATAGAAAGTGGTCTCAGAATTATCAGCGAGTTTGTCCCTCTGATTGAATTCTTGGTAGACCGGAGGTATTTTCAGTTTCAGGCTATTGTATTTTACTGGCAACAGTAACATGCGGGAGGTTATTTGACTCAATGACTTAAGCAGACCGGGAGGGCTCTGATAAGAGCGGAGCCTGGATTGCACACACATGTGTGCACTTGGATTTACTTCTTGCAGACGTTACACCCTGAAGGAGAGCTCAGATAGCTGCTGAGGCGCTATGGGCTATCCATTGCCCTGGGATCAGAATCTCCAAGAAATATTTGAATGCGATGTTCCAGTAACAGGTTTTGTATGTTAAAGATCAGTGAGTTAATCTTTGACGTATGTACAACGTTCCCTGGTGAGCGTAGTCCCTGTTGGCACTAAGAGTGGACAGGTACTGGAGCTGACATGCTGGAGGAGGGGATGAAATGGAGGAGGAACAGCAAACTACTTGCAATTCCCAAGCATGGGAAGAGTCTATGGCTTCTATCATTGGGGTCTCCTGTGTCCTGGTGTAGCAGTGGCAGCTTCAAGGTTCCTCAGAAATCATGAGGAACAGACCTGATCACCAGATACATTATATTAAAGAAAATTTTAAAGCAAAGCATGTGACTTTTGCCAACACTTGCGGTATATTTTTTTTTTAAAGTTTCAAATACTTTTGGTTGACAGCTTTGACTCAACTGCAGCCTGGCGTCCCTGGCTGGGCTGTATCTGCCCAATGTGTCATCATCTCCCCTTTGGGTGATCTCACACCACCTCGTGGGAGGTGTGCTCTGGTGGGTGCGTCCAGGGCGACTGAACCACAGCTCTAGTGAGGCACCGCTTCAAACCCAAGTTTTTGTTGGAAAACAAAAGATAGTAGTAGATCTTGTGGTTTTAGAAATAAAATACTAGAGTGAGTGCTTTTAGTGGAAACTTTTTTTTTTTTTTTCCCTTGGAGAAAGCCACAGTCTTCAGTAGAAAAACATCATGACGGGATTTTTTTGAGCAGCCCCAGGCAGCAGTTATTAAGATCCAATATTAATAGAGGGATGAGAAATGAATGCAGTCGGTCTTGTCCGTTTCTCGCCTTGACAGCATCCATGGGTGAAACGCTGACTGCCACGTCATCCCGGTGTGGCACTTTCTTCCCAAAGAGTAGGTGGCATGTATAAATCTTTATCCTTCGCTCCAAAAGCCTGTGTGGTGTATGTGGTAATACTAGTCCCTTTCATGCCTTGGTGGATTTTGTACTGTTTGTACACCAGTTGCCTAGTTCCTAGGCTAACAGAGCAATGAGCAGCCAGGTTTATTTTCCACACTTTTGAGGCATATATGGAAGTTTGTAGGGCCTGGGAGTTCTGCTGGGATTCTGTGTGCTGTACCAAGTGCTGTTTTCAGGGAAAAATATCGTGAACAGGTCCTTAAATTTATGGTTGTGGATGCTGTGTTCCCAATGGGGGATCTTATTTTCTGCCTTGCCTAATATTTCTCTAACCTGGTGGTGAATTTTAGCAAAACTTTTCTGTCCTGCCCTGCGGGAATCACATTTAAGTCTATCAGACAGTGTGGCTGGGAACCTTCCTCTGCAACATCTGGGTACAAGCGGTGCTGCAAACGGGATCCTTGGCAAAAATGAACTGTCTCTCTGAACCATTGTGGTTTTTCTAATGAGATCAGTTTGCCACCTGCATCTCTGGGGTGTAACTTTATTTTAGAGATATTGTAAATGTATAAACAACCTTCTGACCTTCCTCACTTCCATCTTTTGCTTTATTCTCCATTTCCTTCTCTTCCTCTTCATCCCCTCTCACAGTTCCGTGTCCTTGCAGACATTCCTCATTGCTGCCTTGACACGTTTCCAATGGACCATTGTTTCGCAGCTAGTTCAGACAAGAGGAGGAAAAAGCTTGAGCAGTGAGACGGATAGCCTTCGGGATTTGATGAGCACCCCCTAAATACCACATCAGCTAAGCTCTGGGGGTTTTTTGAAGGCATCACAGTACCCTGGTTCTCACCCTCTGACTCCTAAGCGTTTGTGGCAGCTCAGCGGAACCCAGTGCCGGCACCCCTGAGTGTATAAATTGAATCAATTTCTCCATTCTGTGAACAGGGTGGACTTCAACACAGAGTTGTGACCAGTGAAACCGAAATTCCCCAGTGACAGTGTGATCCAGGAACTCAACTACTCTGATAAAGTAATGCCGTGAGACAGGTTTATTATTATTTTTCATGGAAGTTCCTCAGATGTGAGGAATTTGTGTTCAAGGCCTGAATGTTTGGGATTATATTTTTTTTATTTACTGTAATCAGTCAAAACAACACAGGCACTGAAACTTCTGTGGGAAGGTTGTTTGTGAACTATTAATTATTTTCAGTCTACTTGGCATAATGTGAAGGATTATTAGCATAACCAGTCTTGCAGGTGATGATAAATTCAACAAGCATCACTTCTACTTTTTAAAGAGGTTGGTTTTCATGATTGATCTTTCACATAGATGCCCTTTTCTAGCTGACACAAATTCCTTTTAGAGCTGACCTAGACCTTGTAATTTGCCAGGAATTTAGGATAGCTCTTTATTTAAAATACAGTTTCCCCCCTTACTTAATGTAGTGACCAAAACCAGGGCTTTAATTTCATCTTGTAGAAAGCAAAACATGATGATGTTTTCTCAACACTGTAAAGTTACTTTACATTTAATTCTGTGACTTACCAGTTCATCTTAAGAGGAAGAACATGTCTGTTAAATCACAGGATAATTTTTGTCTTATCCATCAATTAAACTCCTTCCCTCACCAACATGGCCAGGAGGAAAATCTTTTCAGTTGGTCCTATGTATTTCCTTTCAATATTGAGTGTAGCAGCCTGAATCACAGAGGCCAGACTGAGAACGGACTCGGTGTTGGTGAAGAGGATATGTATGTTTTGGACCAGCTTGCATTTTTGATCTACCTACAGCCTCCTTTGGCGGATTACTCACAGCTCTGATGTAATGTTATCAGCATACGTGAAGCATTAAATTGGCTTTTGTGGCTTTGATGGACGTTTATTTTGGTGAATATATATTAGTTTCTTGCTGAAACTAGTAACCAGGTTGAAACAAAAGACCAACTGTGTAATCTTACTCATTTTACTGCCTCCATTGCCTGTATTCATGTTATTTCCAAGCATGCGTTCGCTGTGCAGTACCATACTACATTGAATACTACAGTATCCTGTAGGTTCAACAGCTTTTGAAAATGGAGCAATAAAACCTAAATTCATGAGAAAATAACATAATAATGTGAATACCCATCTCTTATATTGACTGAAATGTTTGTGTGCAAAAAGTTAGCCTTCTAATACTCTAAACAGAGAGTTACTTGTGTGTATCTATAGAAAAGGTTGTGCCCCTCTTGTGTTATTTTTATTAATAGTAAATGCCTTTGTTTTTTTCCCTCAGAGAGAGGGTGTGGTGATAGTATGTCTGGAGTTACAGGAAAATAATCTGTTTTCGCTTGTTTTGAGGCATCAGATGAGTGATGGTCACTTCATAGGGTTAGAAGTACTCAGCTTGTTTTACAATGAGGCACAGCTCTTCTGATGAAAACATACCTTTGGGTATCCCACCCTTACAGCTCCTTATCAGTGATTTACTGGATTTTCCCTAGTCTAAACAAAGCTTTGGTGCTGCTGTTTGTGTTGTTTTCATTGTAGACACCTTTTTTTTTTTTTTTTTTTTGAAGTTCCACTGAAATCTACTCTCTGTTGGTCTTTTGGTACAAATGGCTTTGTGGCACTTGAAATAAGCTGCCATGAAAAATGTTGTTTGTCCTAAGCTGAACTTAAACACAGCCTTAGTGTTCAAAGCAGAGTCCAGGGCATACTCTACACCCAGTGACGACATGCACCATCTCCACAAGTCCCTCACTCTTTTTGCTTCCAATTAGAAACACAGAAATGTGAAGCAATGCAAATAACTGTTTATATCCCTTTTTCCTACATGCCTCCCCAGTTAAAATGCTGCAGACAAGTAAATATTAAAACTGAATGTCTATTTCTTGCCTTGACTTTTAACCCAAGTAACATTTCCATGGCACAGAAATATCTATTCTGCCAGTCATCTTTTGTGACGTGGTCCAGCAAGTAGCAGCGTAAACTGTATTTCAAAACACCAATTATAGAGAATAAAGAGATTGCCGAGAGAAGCTGGTGGTGTCTCTATGCATTACAGGGCTTCTTCAGGAATGCAGATGACCTCAGAAGTCAGTAAAGTGTCCTTTCAACTTTGTTTCCTAAAATACAGGATTCCTGTGCCCTGTTCAAACCTCAGTTAATACTGAACTTTCTTATGAGTCACTACAGTGACTTTTACAGTCCTCCTTTCAACTTTTTTACTTCATTGTGGGTTCCCCCCC
>VXAK01019499.1:39736-54070 GCA_013399435.1 Arenaria interpres | reverse complement strand
ATGTTTTACCTACAGTATTTGTGCTCTGTTTTTGGTGGGCAAGATGGAAACACGGAAATCCCATTTTTCACGTTCCCCAGCTGCACAGCCAGTGTATTATAGTTCCACCTGTGTGTGGCAGGGATTTCCTGTTTTAGAAGATTAATTTTGTTGAGCAACTCTGAGTTCCTCTAAAAGAAACGATTTTCCTTTCCTGTATGGCAACAGAGATTGCAATCTTCTGAGGCTGTAAACTTGTTTATACCTACCAATAAAGTAGTTGGTATCACTTAGGGATACTTAACTGTCTGGTTTAAATTCTGTTCTGTTACATGGATGTATATCTGAGTGGCTACCTCTTTTAGAGGCTGCTGTCTGTGTAGCCAGAGTTTTTCGTCCAGCTAGAAGTTTGCCTTTCTCTCTCTCATTATCTCTTCTTTCAAAGTCAGAAGTCACTATTTGTATTTTACGGCATCTCAGAAAATGACTGCCCTGGTTGACTTCAAAACTTTAATTCTGCAAGTGCGCAAAAGTGGTTTCTAACATAGCTGCCCAGTCTGGATGGCCCTAAGTATTCATTTGGAAACAGTTTTCACTCATTTTCTTTTTTTAATTTTCTTTTTTCTTCTCTCCCCCCGCCCCCTTCAGCTGGTTGAATGGCTAGTGCTTCTGCCTCACCCAGTTAGCTTGTCCTGGTCTAGTTCCAAAAGTCAGAGGGAGAGGAAATGGCCTTTTTCCTAGTGAATTTTGCCTCTGACAATTTTTCTCATTCATCTCAACTGTGTTAAATTGGCATATTTCTTGCTTTGTTATGAAGTATATTTGAACATAGCTTGCTTAGGACAGCTAGATTCTGTCTTTGTACTCATTGTTGGGATATCATTGGATTATTTGTCTCCCTTATGTGCGGGGCTACCATTTGGTTTGAATATTGACATTTGGGTGCACATGCACCACTTGTGCTCGTCCCCTAGAGTTGTGCTGTCAGAACCACAGTGTTGTTAGCCTTGCTGTACCAGTGTCTGAGGAAGCTGAAGGGGCTGGTAGTGACTGTGTTCCCACAAGACTGTCCACCTTTCATAGTGGATTGAGGACATAATGAATAAAGAAGACAGCGCCAAAGCCTTCTGATCCAAAACAGAACCTCCCAGACAGAGGAGACACCTGAAAAGTGAAGCAGCGGGGACATACACCGGTCTTGTTTTCTGAAATGTGCCATGGTGGTAAGTGAACCAGAAAGAAGACTCTTTCCACACAGTTCTACTTCAGTTGTCTCAGTTGTCTGCCTTCGCTGGCCAGAGCTTCACAGGGATGCTCGGGTTCTCGGGCAGTTGTGGGTGGTAGAGGTGCTGTGGCCAGCCAGCACTCAGGCTGCTGGCCAGAAGGACTTTCTGAAGCTCCTGAGCTTTGTGAGAACACGCTGTAGCAACAGAAGCACGTGGCACACACGGGATGTTCTTATTTTCTTTACCTCTAAGATACAAGCGTCAGCCCCGTTATTGAGCATTCTTTTACTAGAGCTATTTGAGGCAGTTACAGGGAGGCACAGGCAGGTTGGTTGAGGTAAAATAACTGAGCTAGAATCTGCAGCAAGGCCGATGAGTTCAGGTGTGCCCTGAGAAGGCAGCACTGTCCCTTGGGGTCTCTAGCACTGTCGTGTAGTTATGGTTTCTGTGTACTTTCTAGAATCTGGACAGTTTAAGGTGCATCTGTTACTGGCTTCTGGAGTGTAGTTGGCTTACTGCTTTAAACTGAGCTCAGGAGAGATAACACTATAATTTTAAGCAGTCTGAAGTTGTGCTGTTTGTTTTCTGTTTATCCTCCTGTGCTTTTTATTAATGGCTTGTTTGAGGGAGGCAAGATGGGAAGGTCTTTTCTTAGCTGGGAATTGCCAGTTTTCCAAAATGCCAGAACTCGGTGTGTCAGATCTTTGAACCCAACCTGTGGTTACAAGTGAACATGGAGTCAAGATGCAGTAGGATGAGAAGAATGAGACAATGGACAAGAAGGGGTAAGAGGAGGAAAAAAAAAGAAAGGGGACAGTGTATCATCCAAAATGAATAGAAGAGTGTGGAGAGAAGGGAAGGAGTTCATGAGGGACATTCAGATTTTTAATCTTGTTTCTAATTTAGGCGTGAGCTATAAAAATATATGTATTCATATATCTCATATGACTTGCTTTGAAGGCTAGTAGGATTTTCCATGAATAAAACTCTTTGTTCCTCTCTTTGACCTGTCATACTCAATCTTTTCAAATAGTTACGATTTAGCAGCAACGATAAGAAGATATTTGAACTGGTCTCCTGATTCCACCCTGGCATCTGGAACCAACACACCAATAGGGGATTAGTAAAAATTCTAAGAAACAAGCAACTTTTTCTGCATGTGCCATGGACACGTAACTTATTGGAAGTGGCAGGGCAGCAGAATGAGATAATGTCCCATTATGTTTTCAACAGATTTCATCAAGCCCACATCTAGCATTGTTGATTTGAGTCTCCTGTTGCTTTGACATTAATAAAGTAAGTAATTCTTAACGAACACTTGGGAAATACTGTTCAACAGATGTCATTTTTCTCCCCCTCCTGTTCTATGTCTAGGTGGAATTTTGGCCACAAACCAGACTTTTGTGTGTTTTTTCCACTGTGTACTACTTCAGTCTCCTGCAGTTTCAAGAGGTTAGACTACAAGATGTCGGCTCAGCTAGAGAGTATTTTTTGATCTGATGTAACAAAAATCGTTTGATACCAGTTTTAAAACTCACATTGACAAAAACTGGAAAAATAATTTGACAAATGACAGGCTTCTGCCAAGTATCTTTGAAAAGGTCATGCTCAGCCAGCCAGTTTGGAGAAACACTGTGGAAAGAAATTGAGTTAAGCTAGTTCTTTAATAAATTTCCCCTTAATATCATTACAATGTACATCAGATAGGAAAAACTGAAAGGAAAAAGGTGAATTTGAAACCTTGGAAAATCGTAGTCAACTAGATGGAAAAGCTATAAACAAATGGGATGAATTGGAAAAGGGCAAAATGTACAGAACCTGACATGCGCTGAGCACAGACTGGTTTGGAAGGACGGTGTAACTCAGCAGGATTGCTTGCACGTGTAAGGTTACGTGTGTGGGTATGTGGAATCGATCTTTACAGACCCAGAGTGCGAAACAAATTGTGTTTTTCTGTGCATTAAAAAGGCAGATTGCTAATTAAGATACTCAGTATCTCGCTGCCTGTCAAAGAGCCCGAGTGAAGCAACCGCAGTAATGCAGAACTGGCAATAAACTCGTTATACAGGCATTCATTTGTAGTCTTCTGACTTGAGTAGCCTTAAATCGAATCCTAATGCCTTTGCATGCCGTCATTTGCTAAGCGGGAGGCACTTTGCTAATGTGCAGATTAGCTCTTTGCTCCTGCGTGAATGGACGATGTGTATGGGCTGCAACAGCATGTTGTCCCCATCATTGCAAAACGCCAGGTAGAAGAGGAAACTCGTTTTTAGTGCCAAGTCTGGGAGGAGCAGTGTTATGACAGCTGAGGTGTGTGACACTCTGCAGGCAATGCCACAGCTGCACCCGCTCTGCCGTAGAACTTGCACCCGCTCCCTGAATACATGCACTTGAATATTATGTTATCTTACTGGGAGTCCGATTCATGCAGAGTTCTACTGAATTTCACTGAATTTTTAGGGTTGGAAGGGACCATAGAGATCATCTAGTCCAACTCCCCTGCTGAAGCTGGATTACCTAGAGCATGTTAGAGCATGTTACTCAGGACTGCATGCAGGTGGGTCTTGAAAATCTCCAAAGAAGGGGACTCCGCAACCTCCCTGGGCAGCCTGTTCCAGGGCTGTCACCCTCACTGTGAAGAAGTTTTTTCTCATATTTGAGTGGAACCTTTTATGTTCCAACTTGTGCCTGTTGCCCCTTGTCCTCTCACTGGCAACCACTGAAAAGAGTCTGGTTCCCTCCTCCTTCAACCCACCCTTTAGATACTTATNTGGGGAGCCCAGAACTGGATGCAGTATTCCAGTTGTGGCCTCACCAGTGCAGAGTAGAGGGGGAGAATGACTTCCCTCGACCTGCTGGCCACACTCTTCCCTATGCAGCCCAGGATTCCATTGGCCTTCGTGGCCACAAGAGCACACTGCTTGCTCATTGTCATTTTGCTGTCTACCAGGACCCCCAGATCTTTCTCCTCAGAAGTTGTCTCCAGCAGGTCCATGCCTAACCTGTATTGGTGTCTGACATTCTTCTTCCCCAGGTGCAGGACCCTACACTTTTCCCTGTTGAACCTCATGAGGTTCTTCCTTGCCCAGCTATCCAGCCTGTCCAGGTCTCACTGGATGGCAGCATGGCCCTCTGGGGTGTCACCCACCCCTCCCAGTTTGGTATCCTCAGCAAACTTGCTGAGGATACACTCTGTCCCCTTGTCAAGGTCACTGATGAGTATGTTGAACAGGACTGGACCAGGTAGTTTGCCCAGAAGGATTTACTTCAAAATGCTTTGTTTCAGGCAGGATGTGGAGCATGGAACACTGGTTTGTCCTTTTCAGCTACGCTACAAAAGCGCCTGTCAGGTAAATCTTAGCAGGGTGTGGAAAAGCAGTGTTACACGAGCCCAATACCCTGGGTGCTTCCAGTGCTGGAAGGGGCAGCCCCCCCGGAGCAGTTATTACCGGCTGTAATGAGAAACACAAAGCATTTTTTGTTGAGTCTCCCTACATTATTATTCTAATTCAGGGTTTACACAGTGCAACAGCCCCACTTCTGTATCAGATACTAATTAGAGGCTATGCATATTTTTTCATCTTTTGAGGGAGGTTATCACCTGATCTTTAACAATTGAAATAATCAGGTTTTTAATAGAGTTCACATGGCCAAGCCACTATAGAAGTGCATGTCTATTCCCTCAGCTGTCGTCGCGGGAGAAGGAGAGAAAACAACACAAGAAAATCATGCTCAGTTTTTCAAGCTATGTTTATGGTAAATGGTAATTTAGCTGAACATCATCAATACTTACATTTGTGTAAAGTGATTAAAGCCACAAAGTGTAATGGCATATTCTTTGATAGAAAACCCAACATCCTGTAACAGGACCTCATTTTCCATATCTATGTGTATTTCTTTTTAACGGGTATCTGTGAAAAATGGTAGTTTGAAATGTGACTAAGGTTAGAAGAGATGAGATACGCATCTCTAATACTTTACTCAAGACTTTTTCTCAAAGGAATATTTAGCATTAGAGTCAAGATTTAAAGGTTAAGTATACATCTTAAAGTTAAATTATTGGAGGAAAGCACTAATGTTAAAATATAGTGTTTTAAGAGTTTATTTTCATTATGTTGCATGAAGAAATTGGCAAGGATGTTTTTTGTTAATTTAATGGGCAGTTATTTCACAAATAGAGACTTCTTTTTCACTACTGTAGAGAAGATTTCTTTTTCTGTATTGTGGTTGTTCTAGGTATTGGATCTGTTTGTTGTTAATGGTGCTCAAGAACAAAGATGGCATTTTTAAGGTGCATGAGAGTTGATACTTGGCACTTTTTCGCCATCATGAAACACCCCTCTAGTGTTGGTAATTGATTGACCCTCTCTGGAAATTGTACTTGGCAAAAAATGTTTAAATATAATTTAATGACAAGGTAAGGATGTGTGTGAAGTTTCAGTTTAAACGATTCTGTGTTTGTAGCAGTTGTATGGTGGCAGTAGAAGTGCTGTTGAATATCCATGGGATGGTTAAAGGCAGTGTGCTCTCGTTTACTGGGGTTCCCTCACTGCTTTGCTGTATCAGTTCACTGCAGTTTAAGATATGGATCACTGCAGCTGAAACAGGCTTGCCAAAGTCCTCTGCTTGAAGCCCTGTGAGTTAGTGTACGGCAGTAAGGATACAGATCTACGGGTAGACAGGTATGCAAACATTTCCATATGCCAAATGCGTATGGGCTCTCATTACCATCCAGTCTTGGCCTTGCGTAGTCATCGTTTTCTGCTGGATAATGAATCTGCTCCCAGCTCCCTGGCAGGCTGTGGTGTACTGACTTGTGCAAAGAGGGCTGTGCTGCTGCAGTCCTACCACACACTGCTTTATACAAGGTTATGGTGGATGTCAGTCTGAGGGCTGTCATTTCTTCAGTGTATGAAAATATAGAGGGCCAAATCGGTGTGAAGTAGCAGGGGGGTTTGGATTATACACACCTATACGTGTGTGCGATGTGCCCAGCAATAAGCCCCCTCAGGAAAGCCCCTCTTCTCTCTGTCTGCACTACCAGGTCCTGTTTCATCCCAAGCACTGCTGGTGTGGAGGCTGGGGCAGACACACACCTCTGCCCCAGTGCCCCCCAGGCAAGAGCCTGGGGGACACATTTCTTGTTTGTGCTTAAGATATAACTGCAGCACTGGTACCAGTGACTGCTCAAAGAAGATAAAGCAATTGTGGCCACCATGGCAAAATCAGATCAGAGTAACATGAAGACTACTGTGCACACCTCGGTAAGTGCTGTGGGCCTATTTTTACATCTGGGCTGATCAGGACAGGCACAAAGCAAAAGCCATGCCAGAAAGAGCCTGTCCTGCTCAGAAAATTGCATGGTGATGGGCAGGTGGAGGGGAAAAAGGAGAGTGCAAATGTTTTTCTTTTGCTGTCATCACATTCCTCCCTGTATAGGGAGTTTATACCTGAGCTTTGGTGCCCTGACTGAAAAACAAACAGCTTTTCAGTTGAATATAATTTCTTGAAAAGTCTAGAAGCCACTAGTCTTTCTGAGAGTCCACTTAGCCCTGGCAGTAAAGTTCTTAGAAGTCTGGAAATCGGTGGTTTTATTAGTCTTTTACCAAAAAAAGGCTATTTCACAGTATAAAGAAGAATAAAGAATGCAGGGAGTTACTCATTCTTAGGAAAGCAGGAGTGGCTAGCCAGAGCTTTCTCCAAAGGTGTTTGCAGATGGTTTGGTCTTTCCAATAGTTCCTCTTCTGTGGGGGAACTAAAAGCAGCAGGGGAGTAGCATTCAAAAATCTTTCTTCAAAACATTCCTCGCTGAGCAGTGGCATTCCTGTGATAGCTGTAATGCAATCATTAACTCATTGCTGCGGTGATGGAAACAATCTTCTGAGCAGGACAGGCTCTTTCTGGCATGGCTTTTGCTTTGTGCCTGTCCTGATCAGCCCAGATGTAAAAATAGGCCCACAGCACTTACCGAGGTGTGCACAGTAGTCTTCATGTTACTCTGATCTGATTTGGCCATAATTGCTGTTTCCCCCCGCTTTATTTTCTTTGAGCAGTCACTGGTACCGGTTCTGCAGTTACCATACAGAGGTGGGAAGCCTACTAAGAGCTGGTGGCCTTGGGGTGGGAGCTGTGATACTCAGTATCGTGAACCCATTGCTTCTCATCCAGATGCGGGAGGTTAGGGGAAACAGGCTGCTGCTGTAAGACAGGAGAAAGAGAGGGCTTGAAGGAGGTTCTTCTCTAGTATTTCTACTTTCCACATATTGCCCAAGCAGGAGCATGTTTCTTACTTGTTGCAGTTTGTCTCTGGGAGCAGCCTTGTTGTAACTCAATAAGGAAACTCAGGGAAACTAACTTCACTTTAAGACAGCCTTCCAAAAAGTTGTATTGGAGCCACATGATCAGTAAACACCAAAACGGATTATTAATCTCCTGCTCTTTGGATGTTCTTAGGTCTTGTTATGCTAGAGGACTCCACTCGCACCATCGCTTATGAACTCTGATCAAAACCACATTAAAACCCAGTGTTAATTTTCCATACTTTCAGCTTGGGAGAGCAGTTGAGCTTTTTCCTTTTCAAGCATCTTTGTGTACTGAGCAAGATTTTTCAGGATCATTGAGACCCTTGGTTCTGGGTAATGTTTAGCGCTGCCGGTGTCATGTCCTCAGCTGGGCTGCAAGTTTGATTGGCAGGAAAACGATTCACTTGGGCAAAAGAGAACAACACAACTCTTAGCCCTATGCAGCTAACAGACATTAAAAGAAATAATTTATACTTGGAAAAAGTGATAGAAAATGCATGCCTTTACCTTTCTACTTAAGAGCTCTATTCGAAGTTCTTGCTCAAGAGCCTTTCAGAGTGGAATTTGGTGTTGTTTCCTGAGAGTTCCTCAGATACTTGACCCTAGGTCAGTCTCTCCTACAGAAAACCTTTTGGGAAAGTACAAATTCCAGTGGAAAATCCCAGAAAATTCCTTGGGTGGCTCTCCTTTGGGACTAATGGTTCTCAGTCTCATGGAGGTGATTCGAGAGCCCCTCTTCATCCCAGTGATATTTTAGCTTTTAAGCAGGTCCCCTTTTGGTTACTTGGCTCAGAACTGCTTTTGCCCCTGTTGTGAAGTGTCATTGACAGTAAAGGAAAAGGAATTACTGGCATATGCTGTGCAAACAGTACACATGCCTAAAGCAATGCTAAATTCCAAGGGGATTTCCTTTACCAGATTGAAAAGGACTGTGGCTTCCTAACACTGTGCTCTCACACCCTTAGGAAAAAAATATGTGAAAATATATAATCTCAAAACTTGGCGGGGAGGGGGGGGGAAGGGAGGGAATATTGTTGGACAATTCATGATGGGAAGCCAGAGGTTCCTATAAAACATTCTTGGTAGTATGAGAAGAACCCAACTTGTTTCCAATTGGAATTTGTCAGTTGTCCCTAAATGTATTGCCAGAACTGTCATATTTTTGGGGCATGAAGTTACCCCATTGCATAGGCTGCAGGGCCAGTCAGAGGCTTTCAGAGAAGGACACCTCTGAGTGAGGCTTCATTAGGTAAGTTTTCAAGGGTTTTAAAATCTATATTGGCAAATAGGGGACGAGGTAGATTCTAGTCAGTAATTGGTAGTAAATGCTTCATTAATATTAAGCTTTAGGTGCAGAAGAACTGAGGAAGTTGTTTTTCCACTATCACAGAGGGAAGCAATACCAGTTAAGCCAAGGCCTGCAGCAGAAACATTTTACTGGAAATGTTTACATGTTACTTAATACCTTGACATGCATTATTCAACTTGTGTAATGTCAGCTGGGGTGGAGCAGGGAGGAATGGCTTTGCAGAAGAATTCGTTTGCTCCCCATGGAATATTTTTCTGAGCATAGCTACCTTCTTTGGCAATGAGGTACATTCCGGGAATAAAAAAAGTGCTCTTCAGCCACATTTTTACGAACTGCTGGAATGTGTTGTCTCGCAAAGGTGACCTAACCTTGTCCAGATGGCTAGCCCTTCTCTGAGCAGTGATATCCTGACAGTTTTTCTTTACTGTAGAGCAGAATTGCAACAAAAAGCTCCTATGAGTCCCCTCCACGCAGGAGAGCCGCACACTAAACGGTGGAGCCATTTAAATGGATCCACTTATCGTATTGGAAGTGAAACCCCACTTTCCCTCTCAGAGGCAGACGCAGCAAGCACTCTCTCCTGAGCAAACCACTTAAGCATGTGCTTCAGTTTTCCTGATGTGTCTAAAGGACCTTCTGAACTGCAGCCAAATGGGCTGCGTGGTGAGAAAAAGGCAAGAAAAGTTCGTCTGCTCGTATTAGCGATGTCACAGTGATACAGCGAAGGAGACGGGGAGGAGAATTAGATTGGGAAGCGTGAAGTTAAGCTGGCATCTCTCCGCTTCCCTCCGTGTTTACTTAGTATCCCCACAGACAGTAATTTCATGATTCACCTGCTGACTGATTTGTTTCGCTGACAAAGCTATGATAAATAGAGACTTGGCAGCGTTTGCATAGTGTTTAATCTAAAGGCGTGTGAGTCATATAAATGAAGCTTTCAGACTTGTTGTGATAGATTGCCAGACAGAGTGGGTGAAAGAGACATGTATTTTGATTTGGTTAATCAATACCTGGAAAAGTTGTTGTAAAAAGTCATTTAGCACAAAGCCTGGAGTTTCTGAAATAGTAACGCAAGCTTAATTTGTAAGTTTTGAAAGTAATAATAATACACTTCTCCTCTTAACGCTTCAACTTTTTTTTTTTGTTGTTTTTTTGTTTTGTTATGGCATCTAGCCAGAGTTAGTAACATTGAGGACTAAAAATGAAGATGATGCATATGGAGCTCGAAGAAACTGTCTAAAATGTAATTCCTAGAAATAACATGAGTCTTCCTGATTCAGGATGACTGGATTGTTTAGCAACAAAAGGTCGTGCAGAGTATTGCTTCCAACTTTGTACTGGCATTTTAGGAGTATTCCCTGAGTCTCTCCTGCCTTGTTTGTGCAGTGCCCACTGATAACAATTTGTGGGTGCTGTTCTGAAATGTGTCAGAGTGCTGTTTTTTCTGGGGGGAACACTCATGGCTCCTGATCATGGGAAGTTAAATTAATAAAAGCATGAGATTCGGGTGTTTCTGTTTGTTCCAGCAGGGCACTGAATACTCTTGGTTCTCACTGGTTTCAGTGTGTGTTAGTGGCTGTTTGCACTGATCTTAGTGTAGAAGAACAGTTTTATAGCAAAAGATACATTGATATGATTAGATGCTCATAAATTAGCATTAGAGAGGCTTCTAAACACTTGAGACATCCTTAATAAGAAATCTATAAATGCCTTTTGAATACCTAACTGCTAGATATATGTATTTTTGATAATTCTTTTAAAAATAGAAGCTCATAAGTAGTATTAAAATTGTAACACGTTCACCAGGGGGAAGAAATTCAAATCTAAGATTTTAAATAGGGATTCAAAATAATAGTCCCTCTGTAGCTAAGACTTGATATTTTTAGAGGAATGCTATTGCATGTAGTATTTGTTATTTTTCTTGTGCTTACTGATTTTTAAAATTTCACATGAACTTTTTCGGTTTGCCCTGATAATGTAGGTATAGATGGATGCAGATGTACTAGCTTTCTACTAGTGTGTAATAATCAGTGAGATTAAAGTGATCGTGTTTTTCCACAAGCTAGCGAAGTGTTAATGCAATAACTGTATTTTATGGTAGCAATAATATATCACACTTGCTTTTATCTCTTTCTTTGGTTTGCACAAGACCTATAACTTTTGCAAGATAAAGAAGTATTTGTTTTTGAGCGAATCTTTCATGGTTTGCAAATGGCACATACCCAAATTCAGAAGTGATGCTCACTGTGTACTGCAGGTACACAGTAAATGCATTTGACTCAAAGGGTAACTACATCGGTGTAATTTAGGGGCTGATGACTCTGTTTTCTGTCTTATGGCAGTTCTTCACAAAATCAAGTCTTGCTAACCCTGCCTTACACCATTGTGACTGGACAATAAGCTTCTCTAAACAAACTTGACAAAGCATCCATTGAAAGTCTTCTGCAAGGCCAAATTCAGAAATAATATAGTGTATTTCATATCCATAGTCATTAAAAAGCATGATAGACTCAATAGTGTACGTGATCATTATTCATTTTCACAGTTGTTATATCTGTTCTGTTATCAGAATAGGCTTAACAAAAAGGCCAGCTAGAAAATTAATCTGTAAAGAAGGTGGGAGAGGTACAGGTTTCTTTAAACCATTTGTGTTCCAGTTCCTGTAATGAAATCTCTTCCTAGTCTTTGCCTCTGGCTGAGAATAGTAATACACCATTAACCCAAGAGATGTGAAACATGCTGCGCTGAGCTTGGAAGGGTGTCAGAAACTGCTCCTGGAAGGATGAGAAGGTATTTTATTGCCTCGTCAATTGTTGGACAGTCTAATCCTAGTAAGCATTTTAACAAAATGGAGCTACTGATGTAATTGTGAAGCCTGATGCTTGCTTTTCCTAATTAGCATATGGCAGACATGAACTGGTAGTATAGCTGTATCGAGGCAGGTACAGCAGCTATTACGCTTCTATCTAACGCATTACAACCTGCTGGACATTGAAGCCTATTTTTAGTAAAAGAATAAATAAGCCGGCTGTGCCCTACTTTTTTGTCAAAATGTGTCATGGGATCTTTATATTTGATTAGAAAACTCAGCAGAAATAACACAAGGGAACTCAGTGCCTCATCTGAAATCTGGCAGTTCTAACAAGCCAGTGCTGCTTTTTATTAAAAAAATGTGTTAATATTGGGTATGAGGTCAGACCCATAAAGTGGGCAGAGGAGATAATAGCTGGCGGGAGACTTGTCTGTGTGGTGTGTGAGGTTCCATATGGACAGAAGCCCTGATTCTATTAGGCACTAGCTATTCAAGATGCTTTTGATGAAGGGAGTTCTTTTGTATTGATGAATGGAACTATTTTTGCAAAGTCTGTGTTTGGAAATCGGACAAATGAGAAACTATGTAAAGATATTTATATATATAAAGAGAGAATGTCGCAACAAAGTCAGACGTCCCCTTCAGGATCCTGTTGATCTTTGTAAACTCTTCCAAATTGTGAGCAGTTTTTTTGATCTTCTCTGGCTGATACAAGATGGATGTCCACGTACCTAGTGAACAAGGTATCTTGGAAAGTGCTCCCACACTCAGAAGCCCCTGTTTGCCGTGAGCAGATGCAGAAAATAAGCAACCACACATCCATTTGCTGTAGTATGGTGACAATTAGCTACTTTCAACCAGTTTTTCTACAGATAAGTGATATAAAAAAAAAATAATATGCTGCTCTATTACAATAGAATTTGGCACAAATCAATCAAGAATGCCACCATTTAAAAGTATCTGCTTCAGAGCTCCGAATCATGGAGTTTCTGTGATTTGGAAGCACTATGACAATGTGCCTTCTAGGTGTGGATTTACAGAATAGGATAGGAGGGTTCAGCTCCCATCTCTGACTGCACACTTGCAGCCTCAGTACAGAAGGACTCTCCTTTCCAGTTCCCCCAGATTTAGGGAGCCCAAGAGAAGCAGTGGTGCTCTGTGGGATCACAAGCAAAGCCGGTGCTCCAGAAGGAAAGTTTTGGTGGGTTAAGGCCCCTCTCCAGCTCGGACCTGTTGCTTCACGCCAGCTCCCGCAGCTTGCCGGAGCGGGGAAAAGGGGAAGGAGCTGAGCCCACTCACTCCCAGCAGGGCTGGGTCTGCCCTGCCGGGTGAATCAGCTGTCATGCTGGTGCTTCTGGTGTGGTACAGCGGCAGGGGAGGTCAGGGAGGCTGAGGAAGAGGCCCTCTATTTCAAGTGGCTTTATGTCATTTAAGTTAGGTTGAAAATTTCAAAGTGAGAGACACCAAATTCAGTAGGGGACCAGGACAGTGAAAGGCCAGGATGGTGAATATTTGGGTATCAGTGCTGCTGGCTCTTTGAGGTGCTGCTGTAGATAACAGAGGGGCTCGCCTCTTTGGTTCCTGCCCATATGCTATAAGTTCTCAGAGAACTTTTCCACTGAGTTTTACACATATTAAATAACTCGGTTCAGCAAAGCACTGTTAAAAGCTGCTTGTTCTTGCTGCAGGCTGTAGCTTCATTAGCCAAATTCAGCATCCGTTTTGTCTGACATCTGCATTTGCAGTCTGGTACTGAATGTCACTCAGTCCATTATTTCCCGCTGCCTCCCCCTTCACCGGAGTCAGTGTGAGAAACAAAGAGAAGCTTATTATAGACACACGCGCTGGTGCAAGCGCAGGAAAAGACACCGATGTACTGTACAGAACACCTTTGAGGGAATGTTGAGCTTACAAAATTGAGCTAGTGTGTTACGCTGAGTCTTGCACCGTGCCATTGGCGCTTTATCGGTGCACCCTGAGAGGCCCTCGTGGCAACGGCCGTTCTGGTTTCACAGAGTGGTCTCACACCCGCAGAGATGCGGAAGGGTCCAGTCCTGCAGGCCAGCTTTTGTTTATCAGGTGAGAGCGCTACAGGACCGTGCTGTCCACATACCACATCTTCTCTATCACGTCATTTATATGTGTTGTAGTACTTTAACCTAGCACATGAAATCATGTATAGACTTAGTGAACGTGCTTTTAGCATGTAAAATTCCTTGGAAATCTCTTAGTATTTCTTTTTTAGGACATTAAGCATAGACTTTGACAGTTAAACCTGGTTGTTGTAATTTATTTTGTCTAAACATATGGCTTGAAGTAGTCACACCAAAATGACTCATTTGGTTATTAACACCTGTTAAATTTCAGTGACTAACAAGAGATTCTGTCCCCCACATGCTAACAGCTTACTACCTTAGGCTACTGGGGACATTTTTTTTTTCTAGTACAGGTGAAGGAAGGACTTAAAATGGGAGATGAAAGTTTTGTTAATTCCAGATAAGCTGTTTTTTGAATGTTATAGTCCAAACTGGCTTTCCTCTAGTGACTACTTAGGAGACTGTCATGTGATTTTTTCATGCACAAGATGTTCTAAAGCCTTTTATTTGGATGACAGTAGGCAGCACATTGACAAAGGAACAACCGTGCGGTGTAGAGTGACCATTATTCTCTCTGCTATTGCTCACACAGTTTTGAATGTAATTTTTT
>VXAK01019499.1:0-36740 GCA_013399435.1 Arenaria interpres | reverse complement strand
GTCCTTGTGCCCCCCGGCCTGGCCCCCGGGAGAGAGCGGCCCCGGCGCCGGGGAGAGGCCGCGGGGGGGGTGTCTCCAGGTGCTCAGCGCCGCCGGCTCCGGGAGGGTTCGCCGGACAAGCTCGGTCTGTGCTTCCTGCCTGGAGGTTGTTTTAATTTTTAAATTTCTTTAATTCCCCCCCTCCCCCCTCCAAGTTGAGCGCTCTCAGTGCTTTGTGAGGGGCGTCCAGTTTCTTCGATGCGCCTGGCTGTTTGCAGGCGAATTTCCGAGCGCTGCTTTCCTTCCGAACCACAGGAATTCGTGTGGCAAAGCGGCGTTTGGGCAGCGCGTTTCCAGTGAGGTGCTGGTTCCCTGCGCAGCCCGGAGCGGGCGGGGCTCAGAGCCCCCCCTTCGGCAGCGGGCTCCCCTCCGGCGCTCTCCGCAGGCGGCTGAGCGCTCCCACAGCTGAGGACCTGTCGCTGTGCGAGGGGGGAATAAATCTTCATTAGTCCCAAAGAGTTCCTGAAAGAGAAACGGAAACCTTTCATGCCAGAATCCCTGGTTTGTCTAGCTCCGACGCATGTGCGCTTACGGACTGATGCTGGATACCTTCCAAAATCAAGAAAACTTAGGTTTGGTTTTGTTTTGGGTTTTTTTGGGGGGGTTTTTTGGGTTTTTTTTTGCCAGAACTTTCTGCATTTACAGCCTTTCCTTGTCACCGTTCATGAGTTTTGTTCATCTGGAATTGACAACGGTAGCCAAAGTCAATGTTATGTATTCTCTAAGTCAGTGCTGCCGTGACACTGTTGGTATTGCACTTCATTCAGGCTTAGGAAGTTCTTGAAGCTGGGCATTACTAGAAACCCCAGTAACTAGTTTATTTATGTTTTCAGGACTGTAGTTTAGGGTTCAAAGTTACATGAATAGATGGAGGATGTCATAGAAATTTGGTCGGCCTGTGGTTTGCAGTATTAGCTAGGCACTCCCGCAACTGTAGGTTCTCAAAGATTAATTAAAAGGCGAAACAAAACTTTATAATACACTTACTTTTGGGAAAATCGCATATAAAGAAATATTGAATGCCCATCCACTTGATGAGGGTTGCGAGGCCTAGTGGAATTCATTAGGGTGGCTGGGGAATCGCCAGGTCACTTGGAGACTTTGGTCTAGAAGCTTCAGTTCAGACCAGTGATGGTTTTCCAGGCTTTGGAATTTTCATACCAGCAAGCAATGCTTTTCAGAAGAGTGAGAGAAAGAAACGGATTATTGAACAGAAGTTCTTCGGTGAATGTTTTTTTGGCCTTTTTTAAAATAATAGCAAGGTATATCAGTAATATCAACAATGTTTTGTTGTGGATTGACTTGGAAATGTGTTTGGGTGGGGTTTCAGCCTGTAATTAAGTGTTTTTTAACATTTTTTTAAAAAAGGAACTTTCTCCATACATGGTCTTAAAATATTTTTGTTGATTTCTAGTTAAATATCTGTTTGTCTTGAATAAAAATCACTTCCGTTAAGTCAGGTTTCACTTCCTTGGAATATCTGATGTCATAAATTTGCTAGTTCTCCAATTGTCTATCGACTTGTGGCACAACTCCAAACTCTAGTGTATGAAAGCCTTTAAAAAAAAAAAAAGGTCTGTCTTTGATTCTTGTGATACAGTAAGGAGAGAACGTATCTTGCCTCTTTTCCCTGATTTCTCCAGTCTTTTCCCTTTTTCAGCAGTTGAACTTAGAGTCAATAGTCTTGTGCCATGTTGCACTTGCACACTGTTGCAAATGTGAAATTTAAAAACAAAATCCAGTAACAATACAAATTGTCAGAATGCTATATATAGGAGGAGGGTGCAGGAAAAATGCTAACTTATTATTGAGAAGTTGGGTGGAAACGCGTGCTGGTGTTTTGGCGGTTTAGCTGGAAAGCTGGTATTGTGTCTTGGTGACCAGGGGCAGGGTCAAGTAGTTGAAGTGCTTTTTCATAGATCTAGAGATACACGTGGAAGCTTTGCCCTTGGTTCTCTAAAAGTTGCCACCAGTTAACTTATCTGAAAATAAATAGGTGGGTTGTTGGGCTGTGGAATGTGGCATTGTATTTTATGCAAAGTCCATGGGGTTGCTTGGCTTTGTGGTGGACTTTCTGACTTGCCACACTGTTAGCAGCAGCAGCCCCTTCAGCTGTGAAGTTAACCCTTTCTCACAACTGGTGGTTTCTGTGAAAGCAGGCCAGGAGAGAAAAATCTGAAATAAGCATCATTTACACAGTTAGGTAGAAAAACTTGCTTGTTTGGGTTATTTTGTTTTGTTTTTGTAAATGTGTGTTTGTTCTCAAACTGATACCCCTGGAGCAGTGACACACGTGGTGTTTCACACTACATCTCTATCTCAATTAATTTGCCGCAGAATATGAAGACTTTGAATCGTGGAAGGCTAAAAAAAATAATTCATTTTTAGTGTCTGAGTGCATGAAACAATTTCTTCTGTGGCAGCACTGTTAGGCATCGCAGTTGCTCACCGTGTGAAAGTTTCAGTGTGTTTTGTTTCGATAACTATATCAGATCAAGTGGCAAAAATAATCTTGCATTAGAGATTGAACAGGGTTTTTTTAAATAAATTTTTAGAAATCACAGTAGTAACTTGTAAGCAGGCAGTTTTGCTGTGGGTTGGCAAAGTGTGTATTTATGATCACGGATTAACAGCAGGTAACAAAGTGGATGGGTCTGTCAATCAAGAGATTCTGCAAGGTTAAGATTACATGGTTTTGTATAATGCCTGAAGTACCAGTTAGTTTATGTGTAACAGTGGCCAATCTGTCAAATTTACATGGATAAATCTTTATATCTCAACCTTTGGTGGAAATAAATTCAGGAATGTGGTTCCATTTACATATCTTAGAGTTGCAGAGTGAGGCTCTCATGTGCAAATGCTTGTGGATATGTAGCTACCAAAATAATTGAATTTACATATTGGCTTCAGAAGATTAAAGAAACAAATAGTGACACTGATGTGTCAAAAAAAGCTTCCTTTGAGAAGTAGGAATGGAGCAATTATACTGTCTCCCACTGATAATTTTTTTTTTTTTGGGGTGGGAGTATGGACATTGTTTATTTGTTTTGTTTTTGGAAGTGTTAGGTAGCCCAAGTTTAATTGCTAGTATGCTACAAAATATGGCTTTTTGGAAATTTGTATGCAAATGAAGGACTCAGACTGTCCTCTGATACCTTCTTTGCTTCTTCCACTTCATGGCTTTGGCCCCAAAATGCCACAAATCTTCTGCAGTTGCATTCAAAAGGGGAAAGAGAAGAGGCTGGGGGAGGGCAGCTTTAAGAACTTTGATTATGTAGTTTCTTACCTTAGATATTCTTGATTTAAAATTGTGAAGTAATTGAACTTGGGAGTAATTTTGTGTCTTCAGAGCTAAATCTATCTATCTATATAAAAGATATAATTAGGTTTTATATTTACTTTTTGAAGAGCGTAACAGTAATGCTCTATAATTCTATACTTCTATAATTTTTAAGTAGTACTATAATTTTTCTCTTGCTGGAAACAATATAAATCTGCTACTCAAGTTTTGAGTAGTACTTCTGTTTTCAGAATATCTTCCTATTACTTGCAATGGCTAGTCTGATTTTTAGAATAGCTTTGTGAATTCTGCATCAAAATGTCTTAAGGGAACTCTATCAGCGACATCAGTGTCTAGTTTTATGCTTGTGTAACTTAACTCTGCTTGTTGCTCTAACGCTGAATGGTTTTACTTCCTATGTTAAGTTGATAAGTGATCCCCAGTTTTTTTACTACTTCTATTTAATTTTTTTTTTAAACAGAATATTTGCACAAGTGAGATGTAGTTCCCTGGGGCAGGGCTGGAGTGAGTTGACCTGATGGGATAGATCTACCTCTAAAATACCTGGGGACTATCAAAGGTTTAGGCTGAAGTCTCTAAATTTCTTTTGAAGATGTTCTTCTGAGGCTTTTGTTCCCACATTTCTTGTATCCAGAGCATAAAGCAGAGGTTTTTGTTCATGCCTTAATTTGGAACTGATGAAATTTTTGTGATATGGCCTCCATTAGGGGCTTGCCCTGTTTGGGTTATTCCTGTCCTCCCCTTGCCCCCAGTCACCATATATCCACCGGATTAAAAAAAAAAAAAAAGCTATGAGAGGATTCAAAGCTGAGTTAGACAATGTAAGTTTTGAGTTTGCATCAACTGGCAGCGTGTGTATGCAATGGCTTGTTTGGGTAGTAGAAGCAGATAATAGTTTTGTGGAAGTCATGGGCGTGTTTGTGGTTTGTGTTGTCAGTTAATAAGAATTAACAAGAATATTTGTGTGCCTTTTGGTTTTCTGATACAATATTCTTGTGAAGCATTTGCTAATTTTCAGTGTATCTGAAAGTCCATTGATGTCTGAATGCACAGAGGGTATCTTTAACAAAGCAATGAAATATTTAAAAAATAAGCATAAGAACAGTCAGTTGTTTATGAAAGCTTTTGTGTGGAATGTGCAATAACTGGTGTTCTGTGGGATCGACCTGACATTTGAAGAGGCTCACAGTCCTCCTGTAAATGGTTTGGAGAATATTGTAAAAAAACCTCTAGAAAATAGAATAACCGGTAACGTTTACAGTGCTTGAGTTTCTTGTGGTGGCTACCTATTGAGCAATGCCTTTTTTTTAAATCTTTTGTAAATAAGGTGCTTGAGAGATGGATATTGGTGCATATTTCTATTTTCTAAGAATGAAACATGGTATTTCGAAATGTTATTTTCAGATAACAATTCGATGTTTATGAGTATAGAATGTTAATAATAGAAGAATATAAAGCATACCTGATTTTAAAGGCTGCTTGCATTTGTGTCACTACAAATAACCCCCCAAAAGACTGCTTTCAAGTGCTGCAGCGTGATGGGTTTCTGTTGGTGTTTATGAGTATTGCGCTTTAGTATTGTGTCCTGTGGAAGGCTGTGAGTTGGGCTATGGTTTGTTCATTGTGACACATACAGGGACAGACACACATACACACCGAGGAGAACCAGGTAAACAAGGGTGAATGTTCTCAGTAGAAACTCGAAGTACAAAGTTGATGCAGTAGAAAGAAGCACATAAAAAGTCATTTAAAAAATATGTTGGGCAGTGTATCCTCTTCCTGATTGGCTTCACACCTCAAATTCCTTCCTCTGTTTTTGAAAAGCACTTTGGTCCTTATGCCTATACTATTTTGCACCTTTCAGTATTCCTGTTTTTTTTTTTTTAATTTTTAATTTTTTTGTTTTTTTCTTCTTCTAGTCTGTCATTAAATATAATACTCTTGGCTTATTAATCCCCCGTTATTTCTTTCCCAACCCCCAAAGGAATTAAGGACATGTGTGTTAACCACATGTGAGTTTTCACTCCAAAAAGTGTTGTGACTTTTTATACTGCTGGTTCTTGGAGGCATGTGCTGGTGTTCTTTACAGTGCCCGGGGGGTCCTGGCCTGAGGAGAGGTGTATTAGAAATAATTTATGCTTTACAAAGTATAATATTCTGTAAAGTGGAATCTGCAGAGGAAAGGACTCTGGTGACAGCTGTGGGTGGGAAGGGAACCAGTAGTCAGGGAGGAGATGCTGTCTGGAAGTGAGAGGGGTCTCTGGTGAGGCCTCAGCGGCCTGGGAGATGGGGGCTCTGGGGCTGGAGGTGGGCAGGCCAGGGAGATGGGGGCTCGGTGTGGTGGTTCTGCATCGAGGCCTGCGTATATGTATGCAGACCATGCAGGCGTGTGGAATGGCCAGATGTCAACGAGGCACAGTAGAATGTAAGTCCTGTTACTAATTTAACAAAAACCCCAATAATCAGTCCAAACCCTAGGAAGAAATCAAATTTTAAATGTAGCTTTACAACTACCTGAAAGGAGGTTGTAGTGAGGGAGAAGTCTGTCTCTTCTCCCAAGTAACAGGCGATAGAACAAGAGAAAATGGCCTCAAGTTGCACCAGGTGGGGTTTAGATTGGAGATTAGGGAAAATTTCTTCACAGGAAGGGTTATCAAGCGTTGGAAGAGGCTGCCCAGGGAAGTGGTTGAGTCGCCATCCCTGCAGGTATTTAAAAGACGTATAGATGTGGCTGAGGGACATGGTTTAGTGGTGGAGTTATGGTGTTAGGTTAATGGTTGGATTCAACGGTCTTAAAGATCTTTTCCAACTTAAACAATTCTAGGATTCTATGATTTTAATCTTTCAGTTTGCTTACGTCAGGTTTGAATGGAGGTTTCCTGGGAGTCTTACGTGCACCATGACATTAGTATTAAGCCATAATATCATGAGGTAAAGAACGCTTGTCTGCGTGTCTGAGGTATTTTAAATTATTTATTTGTAGTAATAATTTAAGTGTGAAGAGGTAGCTGTATGTCTGTGGAGAAGATCTCTCTTGTTTTTCTTTTCATGGAGGGCTGTAGTTGGGAAACTGTGATAAACGCTGACTGGAAAGTGAGTAGTTTCTCTGAACCCTCTTGAATGAAGAGAAGCAGCATCATTAGTCTGGCAGATTGTCAGCAGCAAATGGTACATTAATTTTTGGCACAAAACACAAAACTCTTGCAAGCAAAAAAAGAGACTTTCTGTTGTTAATAGTAAAAATGATGAGGGACTGATTATCTGTTCTCAGCAGGCTGATGTTTTGCAGCTTCTTTTTAATATCCACGTAAGACAGACACTATGCATTTGACAAAAGTCCTTTTATATTTTATTAAAAATAAAAACCCCTTTCTAATATACTGCAAATCTACATCTATCTGCACAGCTGTCTTGCCTTTAATAACTTTATATGATTACAAACTATGTGTGAACTATTAAAAAATTTCAAATATTATTTAAAGATAGAGAGCAGTATTAATATGTTTATTGAAGTGTATGGAATATAGTGGGTCTCATCCCAGACCAGTTTTGTTTCTCCAGCGCTTCAGAAGTACTGTTTTGTGTCTACTAGTAGTAGTAGTAACATAAGGAAGTAATATTTTTTATTTAAAATGTTTATTTACACTTGGATTAGGTGATCTCTACCTATGTTGAAAATTTTAGTAAGCTCAACATAATGATGAAACTTTGTTTTACCTGAGTAATAATAAAAGAGTTTTTCTTTACCAATTTGTTGCTTTAAGTGTTAGGGTACCATTTTTTAATGCCCAGTGTGATTCTGCCTAAGTTCTTAGAGTTCAGCTAATGCAAGCACATAAAAATTGTTTATTTTTATATGGCAGTCTGTTTTGATAACTATGGCAATTTCTACTTCCTTTGGATGTTGTAAATAAATCTGGTGTATGAAGAGCTGCAGTCATGAAGAATAGCAGAGAAGTACTGCATAAAAAGTAAATGTTATTTAACAGGAATTGAATTCTTCAGCAAAAAAAAGATTTGCAAAACTGTGAAGATCTAAGTAAAAAGTTAGAAGTAGTGTTAAGACCACAATCAAGTCTTTTCCTCATCATTTCTCATCTGAATTTGTAGTAGTATCATCAAGATTTGCAGTAACTGTATCCTTTGAAATTGAATGCGCTACTGGTTACTGTCATAATTTCTGTCACTGCAAATATGCTGGATTAAAACTTGCTTTGATTTGCTATTCACCACAAAATGACAAAAGTTATTATCTGTTTCCACTTTTTAAATAAAGAGCTTCTCTCTGTATTTTTCCCTTTACTCCATTTTGTTTAATTTGAAAGCTTCAACATTCATTTACTTGGGTGAGAAATACTGTGGCGGAAGCACTGGCTGGGGATTAGTAATAATTAGGTTCTGTTTCCAAGTGTGTCACCCGGTTGCTGTGTGAGCTTCGAGATGTTTGGTTTTCATCGTATATTTTCATCTGTGCGTTGGGGATGGGGCGGTTATTTGCTTGGTAAACTTTTCTTGTGTTTGTGTCCTTGAACATACATAATGTCAGCTGTCATGGACCTTAAAGTATGTGAGATGCTGCTTTAGGATAAATGCCGACACTTAATCAAAAAATACTTTGTAGCAGTGATGGTAGTTGAAATGAATAGCAAATAGGTTTTATGTGCCTTATATTAGGATAGAGAAAAGGTGAATGTATTTTTAAGTGGCCCCATTTAAAACAATCCATTTAAGTGGCTATGTATAATCATCCCAGCTGATGCACAGCCTCACTTTGCCTAATGTATGTGAAAATGCTTTTGTTGAAAGAAAATATCCTTTATTGTATTGAAAAAAAAAAGACATTATTCATAAAAAGTAAGTAGGAGCAGACTGTAATACAGTAGCTAGAGTATTTTTAACGCATCATATTAAAAGATTAAAAAGTTAGATTCTTTTGAGTATTGTTGTCATGGGAATAGAAATTTGAATGATTAACCCCCTTCTATTTATAGCTGTTTTTTCTGAGTTAATATTGCTGTTCCAGTTAATTTCTAGGTAAACTTTATAAGAAGGCAGAGCGGTTCTTGCCTTAGTCTATCATTGCAGCTAATCATTTTAGTGTCCTCAAGTTACTTTCTTTTTAATGTGAATTTCACAAATCATGCTGCTGTATTTTCAGATTTATTAGTACTTTCATAACGTGTCAACTTTTATTGCATGCAGCTACAGGGTTTAAAGAGGCCTTCGGCATTTTGTTGGCTCCTGTTGTCCTCCCATCACTACTTGCCAGTTTTTAAAGTACTGGTATATCACTGCTTAAGACTGATCTTCCGGGGTTATTCGCTCATGAAAATGGGAGATACAGGCCGTGTGTGCTATGCTGATAAAGCTCAAAAGAGCCAGACCTAATATATACCAATTATTATGAATATTTTCCGCCCTCTTGATGCCAAAAGTTGCTTCTTCATTGTTAGTATAATTGGGGCTTGTTGGCCAGGAAATAGCATGCTACTTTTAATGTGTTCTTTAACTCTGTGGAGTAATAAAGGGTTTCTACCTATGTAATGGTGGTTTTCTTGAAAAACAGGTAGTGTGCTTGGTTAGACACTTGATAGAAGGAGTCTTCAGAAACGGCAACATTCATGAAACTTTCAGCTTGCATTTCTACATTTTGGTGATTATCAGACCTGATTAACCTGAAGAAAGATTTCTTGGGGTGCAGTAGCAAATGAAGTGGTGTCAGTGGTGTTTAATTTTCTGTTGTTCTGATGCGCTTTTTTTTTTTTTCCTTTGTGATTTACTGGCGAAAAGTAAAATAGAATTATAGAGGGGCTTTGTTTTCTTTCTGACTTATCACGGGAGAGAATTTGAAAGAAGTTAAGGCAAATACTTTTCAAGTCTTTCCTCAAGACTTGCACCTCTTGCTAAATCCCTCTTTTGCTGTTAAGTGTGACGGTGAGAAATTTTTATCGTGACCCATTATTGTTTGTGTGAACGCTGAAAAGCCTTTGCTTTCATTTGCAAGAGTTGCTTTTCTGATTTTTATGGCATATTTTAAGAATTGCTTTCTTAACTACAAATGCTGCTGCTCCAGTGCTCTTGTATGTGCCCAAGTTTATATACCTGATATACTACTGCTCTTGTTTGGAGGTGAAGCAAGTTCTTCTGATGTAGTGAAGTGATTGTCAAAAGAAAGTCTCTAGCGGTTTGCTCTGGAAGAAGGAGGTCATTCTCATTTATCGGAGAAAGTGGGAGCTTTTAGGTGCCTCTTGCCAGAAACTGCTGTAAATATTGATCTTGTAATTCAGTGGTAGCAGGAGGTTAAGTACATTCTCCACCATGTCTTTTGCATCCTCTGTCCTTTCACACCTTGTGTGTGAAGATGTCAGAGAACGTATCATTTTTAGTCCAGTCCTTGTCAGGTTCCTCTTTAGTCTTGTGGCTTTAGAGGTGTTAGACAGAAAGTTAAGAGTGCCGTATTTTATTCTTTCCTTCTTGCTGGTCGTGGTTTAGCTCAGTGTCAGGAATTGCTTTTCAGCTTGATCATATTGAACGTAGAACTATTCTTAATCTGGTGGGAGCAGTTCTATTCACCATAGCATCTACGATACAGCGCGTAAGAAGTCCGTCATCTGTGTTAGAGCTCTGCCAAGCAGTTTGCTCGCTTTATGGCAGAACCTTATTCCCCAGGGGTTTCTGTGCTCTGCCAGCGCTGCTGTCACAGGGGGTGGTAGCTCTTGCCACTTGTCCTGCAGAATTCATGGCAATGGACTGAAAAGGGTGCCTAGAGCAAGTCACGGCTCTAGTACTACTATAACTCTCTTCCTTCTCAGAACATAGAAGTAAATTTCTCACTGCAGTGTTCCCTGACGCTGCAAAAAACTTTTACTTCTGTCAGAATTAAGCCTGTAGAAAAGATAGCTTTTTAATCTACTGAAACCTTTTCATTAATGAAGGAAGCTGAAAAATGCCAGATAGTCTAAATTACTATGTTGAGCATTCCAGCTGATGGAAATAGAGGGTTGGGGGTTTGTGTTTTTTACAATCAAGTGTTCTGTAATTTTAGATGATATGTCTAAAAGTGATGAAAAACATGAATGCTACTCAAATCTGACTTTTATATCCAAATCCAGATTTGAACTGGTGATTTGATAAGAGGAGGGTTGTGGTTTGTATGGGTTTTTTGTTTGTTTGTTTGTTTTAAAACAAGCACTCCCCTGTTTCTAGCCTGGGAGTGCTGCAGATTTGGGGCTCTAAAATTATATGATGTAATGAGTTGTCATGCTGAAATGATACTTGATATTTTTACAATTTTTCTGGAAAAAAACCCCCCAGCTTCAAAATACCTGCCCAAAACTCAACCAACCTTCCAGGAGCAGAGCCTGGAAGCTCCATACTTGAGTTATTCTTCCTGGTTTTGATACATAGTAACTTTCATAAAGAAACCAAATTAAGTTGATTAATATGGAGGGGAATCTTGTTTTTTTTAAAAAACATAAATAAAAATTGTTGGCGATGCTAGGAATTATTTAGCAGCTCTACAAAGACAGAATCATTGATGACTTTATCTTGTGGATGTATGAGATGATCGAGAAAGTTATAGAACCTTTATGTAAAAAGGCATTAAAGGAGACAATCAATATATATTGCATTACAGCTCTTGTTATATTGAAAATAAATAGTTAACAAAGGGGATAAAATAATCTTGCTATAAATATTGATATTAATGCAAATCATTGTATTAAAACCTTGGAGTACGATCGTTTAATTTTATATTAGAAAATTTGGTCTCAAAACCACTCCCAGATACATTCTATATTGTAAACTGTGCACTGATTATTGCCATTGTACTGCCAATCTTAAATTTATACATAAGGACTATAAGGTATAGGGATATCATAAAGCTTCTGTTTTTTCTGTGTTTCAGAGGAAGTGTAAGAATTAAACCAAAAGCCCAAACTTGTATTCAGGCTTGCTACTAGTTTTCTGTTTGGTTTTGCCTGTTTTTCCTCACCTCTTCAAATACAAAAAAACCCTGCTGTTGAGCAGGTGGTACGAGCAGGAGGGTGGCTGTCCTTGCTTTCTTCACACTCTGCTCATTTTGCTTCCACCTTCCCCTAGTGACACTCTCCCTTTCTGTTTGGTAACATAGTTGAGGTTCTTGGAGGGTTTCCATACATGCACTGAGAACCTGAATTTGTACATTCTGGCATACAACACGCAACTCCGTTGATAACACTCTGAGTTTTCAGCATCGGAGTGCAAGGCAATAGAATTCTTGGTAGCTGAAAGGGGAGGGAGTCAGGAGCAAGAACAAATTAAAATGCATAGTGTTTCATTACCAAAGAGAGCTTATTAGCTTTGCTTTTAAATGTCACATACAGCTGAAGGTAAACCGCATTTGTTAGATGCTTTAATTTTTCCTTCTCCGTCACAAAAAATATTCTTCATGATTACTTTTAGTTTGAGAGACTATTTACTATATACAGGATGTTAGTGATGAAATACTATTGATATTTATCATGTGGTAATATTTGGAATCAAACAGCACGTTGGAGTGTGGCAGGATGTCTTTGATGTACACTCAGCTAGACACTACTCTGTTCATAATCTCTTGCAATCCACACTTGGGAGTGGAGCTTGTTTTAATCATAAAGAAAAAAGCCTTTAAATTGGTGTCTGGAGATGGGTGGGAAGTAGCTTCACAAACAGGCTCTTAACAATTAATTGCTGAAAAATTGTTAGTCTTGTTATTTAACTCTAAATATGCACACACCAAAAAGCAGAATTTGGGAACTAAGTAGAAGTAAATTTGCATAGTTTCACCATATCAGGCATTTAGCAGAATGTAAATGGGAAGTGAGACATCAGCATGTGAAAGTAGTGAAGAAAACAGACTGCACAGAAGAGATTACAAGAAACAGAAATGACAAGTAGTCCTATTAATAATGTTTCAAATAACTAAGTAACTGTGATAAGATCTTTACAGAGCTGAGATTAAGACCCACTGTTTTATTTCTCTGTACATAAATATTTATTCATCTAGTAATTTTGTGGTGGAACCCATAGGTTTTTTGCAGTGTTTTTGCATCTATGACACAGTACTAAGTCGAAAGTGCATCAGGAATAAGGGCCATACTCAGGTGTGCTGAATTCTGAGGAAGTGCCTCCTCAGCGAGAGCTGTGTGCCTTCAGTCTTTCAGAGTTTAAGCCAGTCAGAGGGAAATAATGGAGAAGGATTTTATAAACTTTAGAATGTCTGAAAATGGCCTTGAGCTCATCACATGAACGTAAGTCTTTATCAGAAAATGATGGTGTGGAGATACTTTTGTTCCTTGTGTGTTCTCTGTTACGCTCAATAATTAACTTGGCTGCAAAAGCAGGTTTTAAAACAAAGGTATGAGCCATAATTGTGATGTGATACGGGACCAAAAGAGCCAGTGTTCCACTGGCATCTTACAGGTACAGTAATTGCTGTGCTGCTGGCAATTAATGCCTCCCCCCGGAACTTCTGTTTTCAAATACTGCTTTAGATGTAATGAAAATCCATACAGAAACAACTTTTAAAAATTATTGCTGACAGTCCATTTTAGCGTTCAGAAAGACGCATTTTGCTAGTATGACTGCTAAGGGTGTGCAGCAATTGCAGACCAGTTGATGGGCAGTTAATTAGCTCCTGCAAACACCTCTGTAGATGTCACAAGAGCTTGTGCAGGGCGGTGGATTTGCTTGCACCTGTCTAAACTACTGCTCAGTGCTCAAATTAGCTCAGTCTCAAGCCTTTGAGCTTCACACCCTGTATGTGCATGTGCATATAGATATGGATTTCTTGGAAGAGGAGCACTGCTCTGTGACCACAGCTTCAAACTCTTCGCTTCTGTAAGCCAGATTTACTGAACCAGATCTAGAAAAGCTGCAGGACTGGCCTGGATGTGAAAGTGATGTGTGGGCTCTGGGAGGAGGTGGGGGAGTTTACATCTTCACATGGGTAAGTCTGGTCAATCTAAATTAGTAATTTCTTTGTAACCAGCTCTGGAGCTACTGAACCAGTTGGGTAATCACTTGTGTCCTAAACGGGAAATGAGATGGAAGGTTCTGCTCATTTGAGTCCATTTTTATCAGTCAATATAAAGCAAATCCAAGCGCTTGTTTGTGAGCCATCTAAATATAAAAACACTACTGTTTTTGTGAAGTGGTCACACGCAGCCTAGAACTTTGTGCTTTTTGAACTGTACCCTCAGATGAAGTACATTCCCCAGCCCAGAATCTCTCCTAGGATGTCTTGATATTCCTCTGTTGTCATAAGTTATCAGCACTAGCAGCCAGCCCTTGCTAATAGTGATCACATTGGCAGGGTCTCCCTCTTACAGAGACTTCGCTACTCCTGATTTCAGCACATTGCTTTCAGATCAGAGAATGATTTCTTGCCTAACAGAATGAGAGAGGAAAATTCTTCTGTCTGCTAGAGCCTTTTTTTGTTAAGCTTCATTAACAGTACGTGTTCCCCTTCTGCCTTGCCCAGAGGCATTTCTTTTGAAGGTGGCAGAGCAGAAGAAAAGCAGTTGAATCATTCTGGGAAAATAAAAATAAATTATTTTTGTTCAGGTTTTCGTTTGTTGATCCTAAATCGTGCAGGTAGTGTCTTGCCATCTGGAAGTATCTGTTCTTTTTACCTTTAGTTGAAGGTCCTTCATATTTCAGTGCCAGTAAGAACCCAAAAGTCTTTTACTCTTTTGTTATTGAGTGGTAAGCTACAGTGAGCAGGAGGATTACTGGTTACTAAACCCTGGGCACCATCAGGATATGTCACTGTGAAAGAGTGATTCCCCTCTGCGTCCCCACCCAGAATTAAATCCAAATGTCAGTAACTGACACCCTGTTAGAAATCAGTATTTTCAAAATAAAGAGTTGATGAGAACTTGCAAGATCTTTTTAGTATTGTCTTACAGTTCTAATCTGAAAGGAATTTAGCAGTGTGTGTAACCAAGTAAAAAAAAAAAAATTATTGTAAAGCATATTAGTATGTGCTTGTGTGTGTATAAATTTCTTCTGAACAAGGCTGTTGGATGCTGAAGGGGACTTTGGAGGGATGAGCCATAGCTTGGTGAGGCGGGCTCTCTGGGTAGGGTGAATGTGGCTTCGTTAGAGGGTGATTCATAGCCATTGAGTGCAGAGCTTCTGCTCTGAATCACCCACTGGATGAATGTAATTATGATATCGAGTTGTTCTTAATGAAGACATGTGACTGAATTTAGCTTCGGATTATGTTTTTAACTGTTATCCATTTAACTTAAAGAATAACACTGGCTTGCATTTTTAATTAGTCATCAAAATGCTTTGTGGTCGTTGTTTTGTCCGTCTTCAGGAAAAAGAAAGCCTGTAAGCTGACTTGTAGTTCTGACATAGGTCTCTGTTTGCAACTCATGTGGGTTAGAGCTTGGTATTCTGCAGTTTCTGGCTTTGCTTCGTTTTGTTTTGTTTTCTGTGGGTATTTTTACAGGCTGAGAGTTTGTAGCTCTGTGCCTGTTTTGTTTTGGTTAAAAGATTTTGTACAAGATAGGTGGATTTCATAGAGCAATTGTGTTCTGCATTTTAAAGTGACACACTTCAGAAAAGGTTGAGACTTTTGTTTTTAAAGAATATTATTAGGTTTTGATCAACTGCCAACACCTGTGAAAGCAGAACACAAGGAAGAACACTGCTGTGCGTATAGCAGTACGCTATGCATTATCAATACAATATTTTGACTGTTGATATTAGTGCAGAAATAAGTGCCACCTTTAAAAGGTCAAAACTGGTCTCTGCTGTTAGAGTATGGACACTGCATAATGATGCTCATGTAGTTCTACTGTGTGAATCAGTCTGCAACATATAGGAAATATTTTTTTCAGATTCAAGCTTTAACTTGCATTTTCAACATTTACACTAAGATGCACAGTATGTGGAAGTTGGAAGTCGCTGTGCTTTAGCCGAATGTACCCTGCTGCAAATTCTTCTTGTTCTTACTGTTTTAATTCCTAAACTAGGGTTGTAATGGTTTAATTACTGACAGTAAAAGTTCTTGAAGAATTCTGTCCTTATTGTTGTTGAACCTTAGGACTGAGGAATGAGGGAAAAGAACGTTGCTTTATATTTTTCAGTGGTTTTTTTCATTTGAAGATATTTGGTGTATTTATTTGATGGTTAATTCTCCTCTTGACTCAGACTGTGAAATGGTGAGTTTTTACATTGCCAAGTGGCTGCTACAGCAGCTAATTCAGCTTGACGCTCACTTGTCCAATCTTCAGTGCTGTTAAGAGCATGAAATGTACGAGACAGCTTTGAGGGAGCTGAAGAAGTGGACCAAAAGCTATAAAATGTCTTAGCTGTATGTTTCTCTGTGTATCACTGTCCAAAACACCTGGTTGTGCTCTCAGCGCTGGTCCTGATGCCTTCCTCAGTGCATCTTCCAGAGCAGGAGGTTTATTTGCAGAGAGGAAAATACGCAAGAAACTGCTGTATCATGTCATTCAACCTACTCGGAGTTCTTTCTCCTAAAGCAAACCCGGAGTGTCCTCGCTAACAAACTGTTTCTTTGTGTGCTCTGGCAGAATTCACAGAGGAGCCTGTCTGATGGGTCTAGAAATTGTTATTGAGTAGAAGACCATAGGGCCACAATTAGCCCAGTAATTTTTATGTGGCATCTTATATTGCTTATGAATTAATTTTTCCTTTTTCTTTCTTTTTTTTTTTTTTTTTTTCCTTTCTTTGTGAGTGGGCTACTTCCCTGGCTTGTAATTGTTTCCGGTTTACATTAGATGCCACACAGGAGTTTTAGGTGGAAGTTTCTTGTACATTTTCTATCTTTCTTCCCTTCTGGTACAATTTTTTTGGTCATAGGTTCATCGGTGTTTCTGTGGATGTAAAGAAGCATAGAGGGTAGCTATAGAACTGTAGAAAGTTTTACTATATTGTCACAGGTGTTTTGATTGCCACCACACAGTTCTGTGATTCCTGAATTATTTAAGATTGTTATTGTTTTCTCTAAAACAGTTATGATTTGCATAAAACCAGTATCTGTGTAATAAATGTGTAATGAAAGGATTCACAAAAATGGTTATTTTGCAAAATACGACTTCTCATGCTGAAGTTGCAAGCTGAAATGGAGTAGGATTTCTGTTAGGTCCCTGGTGGTGCTTTCTGTAGAAGTGGTTGGGTGTGGGCCCAAGGGGAAGTGCCCAAGGTCAACGGTGACCCATGAAGGAGGCCCCGCTGGTAACGTCTGAGTGACAGTTCTGTCTTTGCCATATTCCCCAGAGAGATGCAGCGGAGAAAAGGTGTGTGCTCGTCAGCGTTTGGTTTGTGTTCACTGCTTGAGACAGTTGCTTCCAGTCTTTCTGGTCTTTACTCTGTTCCTAGAGATTGTGCCTGCAGGTTTCTTACGTAGTTGGAGTTCTCGCTAGCTGTGGATGGTAGTTGGAAGGCCAGGAGGGTTTGTACTTTGGTCTGTTACGTGATATAGTCACCAGCCTTTGAAAAATTTTCCACTCGTGCTTTGAAGATAGAAAGTGTACTGGCATATGAAAGGTTGACCATGAGGTGTTTTGCAGTTATGCTGATAACCATCTCTCATAACCTCTGTTCTGCTGGTCTGAAAAACAAGAAAGGTTGTTCAGCTGGCAAAAGCAAGCTGCACACTGTCATCCTGTAGTGAAGGGTGTGTTTCTAATGCTTGAATGTAGTAGTGGGCAGTTTGTCTGTACACCTCAGAGGTGTTGTAAGGTCTGGAGGACTAGCCATTCCCCTGGCTGTCCTTGCTGTGCAGCTGGTTGCAGAGGACCAGCAGGAAGCCTGTTGTCAATGTCATGTCTGAATGCAGTGGAGATGCAAACTACTGTGAGAGCGGTGGGGAAAAAGGACAGAGAGCTGTAGGGAAGCCAGCAGAAATCTAGCAAGCAAGAGGCTGTGGAGAACACAGGAACTGATAAACTGACAGGAGCTATTCACAACGTACTGGTTTGTTCATTGTGTACAATTTATGGACCTTATATATTTTCTGGACTTTATGCATGTGCCTAACCCCCAGTTTGGATGCCAGTGCATTTCCCACTGTGCTAATACATGTTTCTTTCATTTCTCACCAAATTCTGAAGAAGGCATGAGGAGCATTAGCTCTCTTTGCCTCACCAGTGTCTTAGAGATGGATACAGTACAAGAGGTTTCTTTTTTTCAAATACAGTCTTAGTCAAAAAGTCTGACAAATACATCTGTGTTACACATTGTTCCCATTTATGAACTTAATAAAATGGGTAGATAGTATGGTATAGGGAAGGAAAAAGGTCACAATTTTTTCCAGTGTATCAGTGCTGATATTAGAAAACCGGTGTTGCACGTTTTGCCTGTGATTCCCACATTGTATTTAGGAGGCCTTTCTGTGGTTTGCCAACCTCTATGGAAGCAGTTGTTGTTGTTAGGGTAAATTTATATCATATATGCCAGAAGTGGCACATATGCAATTTCAAAACACCATTCTTTGCTACATCGGTGCTGGTAGGTTTCTCATGAAAGGTTCCCTATGAACTTAGAATGGTGTTAGGCTCCCACCATCGGATTTGTCACCACGTGACTAGTTAGCCACAGACCTCTAGGAGGTTGCGATATCCAATTCTTAG
This sequence comes from Arenaria interpres, assembly GCA_013399435.1. Taxonomy (NCBI): domain Eukaryota; kingdom Metazoa; phylum Chordata; class Aves; order Charadriiformes; family Scolopacidae; genus Arenaria; species Arenaria interpres. Next base: position 18,770 of record VXAK01019499.1, on the reverse strand, counting down.
TTAAAACAACATCCTACTGTTGCCTCAGGGTGTGGTTGTTCAGGCATACACTGTGTCCCCCTTCTGAGGGGCCACAGATCACAAAAGATTGCTCCTTCAGGTGGAAGTTCTGGAAGTAATGACTATCTACCTTGGATCTATAGTATGATGCATTTCACACCCCATCCCAAGCCTTCTGGCCACTAGCTTTTGATTCTGTTTTTTCTGACACCATAAATAAAAATGTTTTACATGACTGTAAAACATTAGTGCCAGACTGGTACTTCAGCGTTGGTTATAAGAGGTTCGAAGTGTTCCTTTGTCCTTCAATTTCTACGTTGTGTAAGGCTGCCTTCATTTTTCTGTAGTCATCTTCTTTGGCTGTTGCCTGCTGTAGGCTCCTAGGCTTTAATAATGAGAAGTTTCTGGACTAGTTTATACCTTTATGCACCACAAGGTTATTTTCAAAAGGTTTTGCGTGGAGTGGGCGCTTAATTTTTTCAGATTGAAGCAGATGGGGCAGCAATTATTTTTCTTTCAAAGCCATTGAAGAAATCGAAGTCGCTTCACAGTGCTGTATGTGCTGATCCCCAGAGAGGTTCTGCTCTGTGTGAGACGGAGGGAATGCCAGCCCTCGTTCCTGATGGCTGTACTGCACTCTGTTCCTACAAGCCCAGTGTAGACTGCTTACTGTGGTTTAGAAAAAGAATTGTTTATGGGAGGAGGAGCAGAGTTACAGGCCTTGGGTTTTGTGGCTTGGCCTACAAACCTGTAGATAATATCAATGCAAACTGATAGCACTACCTTGTTCTCAAGGGTATTTTAAATAGTTTTCCTTTATTTCACTTTGCTGAGAGCCTGGTTCGCAAGGTCGAGCTAAATGGAGATGATGTCTTGGCTCTGTGCAGGTATTTTGTCCTGTACATCTGCAGGATGTTGGTAAGAGGAGACCTAGTGAACCTTCCTCCTGCTGTTTCCCAAGTTGGAATAAAAATAGGAAGATGGGATCACTTGTGTCATCAAATCAAATTCTCTACAATAGAGCTACAGATGACGTTACACTCTTTTTAAAAAAACAAAAACCAGCTTATAGCCAAGTAGGGAAGAGAAGATGTGGTTAGGAGAGTGACAGCAACTTTATTTCCCTTTCTTTTGTCTGTAATTGCAATGAGTGTCTGTTGATCTGATCCAAATTGAGTATACAAAAATTTAAAAATATTCGTAGCAGCTAAAGAATGTTTTTGACTATGTAAGTCATTACTATGATACCTATATTGTTAGAATAAATGGCGTCTTCTGCCTATTTTTTCCTTTCCTTTTTGATTTCTGGTAACCAAGCATTTGAGGATTTGACATTCATTTAATTGATTGTTAATGTGAATATGGTGCTGTAATATTCAAAGAGAATGAAAGTGTATGGTTAATTAGATATTTCTGTACAGAAAGTTTATGGAGCTATTAATAAACAACTAACTATAAATTGCTGATTTTCTCATTTGGTTAATTACATTATGTTGTGTTTTGCTTTTTTAGGTTACATTTAGGTCATCTTGTGGAACCTTCCGGGAAAACAAGGGTCATAGTAAGAAAACAATGTTTAATACAAGTATCTTCACTACACAGTCAGACTGAAACAAGAACAGGTTCTCTGGAGTAAGTATTGCAGTTACTGGGTTGGGGTTTTTTTGCTTGTAAAGTCAGTAGCATGGTTGTTAGGCCATTATTCTACTTAACTTCATTATAGTTGCATTAAAAAAAGTAAAATCAGTAACTCCTTACTCATTTCAGTTGATCAGCTGAAACTGACACTCTTTTGGACTCTTATTGAAACCTCTCCCGTCTTGGAAGAAATTTCATCTTCTGGAATTTAGATGGGTTTCAGGCGTTTCTCTTGGTGCTATGTTCTGGGTATGGTTTTGAGCAGGAAGTGGCCTAGTATAGGTGTAATTGTATATAACCCCTAATTTACTGGCAAAAGTTAAAGCCCTGTCTGTGTCTTCCAGGGAATTTGAAAACATCGTTGTTGATTTGGCTGTAACTTCCCACTCCTGGCACTTTCTGTGTGACTTTGACATTTTTGTTGTCAGTATTTTAATGTTTATGTCGTGTCGGAGCTCCATCATCCATCAAACTAGCGTAAGCCTTCAATCTATGGATATCAGATACATCTTTTCATCACTGTTTCTAGTTAACTTCTAGCTTTGTCAATTCTAGGCTGAGACACGTGTGTCTCATTTATGATACAAGAAACTGAGATACCTAAATTGGGGACTGTGGATTGCACCTTCTTGTACTAGATACCTAAACATTCATATACTAATACAGTATAATTCTTAATTTCTGTGTGTTTTGCTTGGTTGTGATGGGAAATGTCATAATTTGTCTGTCACTTTGTTTGTGAGATGTTTAAATGTATTCTTTTAGAGGTTAGAAACTGGGAAAAAGCTGCATAATTTTCTTTCTGATGCAGATTTTACTCACTTTATGTGATATGTGAGTGTAATTCTGCAGGAGTCGTTGGAAATACACTTGAATGTGTAGTTACGAATAAAAACTGTATCTGGCCCTTAAAACTGAAAGGGGGTGGAAAATGGTTTTAGTTTACAACAAGTGTATTTTGGCATGCTGCTTTATAGCCAAGAGGAAATGACTCTTCTTCGCTTCTTCTTTAAAAAGGGATGTGTACATTGTGTCATAATTTGAGTAGAAAATGTCTGTGAAACCTACTCAGACGAGCTCAACTTTTCCTACTTGGTATTTTTTCCAAAGTGTTTTTAAGTGGCAGAACAACACATTTGGATCAGTAACTTTTTTTTAAGGCAGGAAAAAAATTAGTGTAACATTTCAATTAAACATGAATTTAAAGAGGTTGACGCGTGTTAGTTCCTTTTCTCTAAGTACTGAAGCAAATGCTACAATTTTAAGTCAGCATGTGTATATGTCCCTCATCTAAGCCATATGTCAAAGTGCTCGTTCTTGTAGCACCTGATACTTGAATTCTAACCTCTGAAGTTTTCAGAAACTGTTGTATGAAGTTATTTGTCTTTTACTGACTCAGTAAACAACACAGTAGAAATACAGGCACCTGTCACAATGTCCAAATAAAATCATACTTAATTGCTGCTTACACGTTTACTTTGACAAGTTAATTCTTGACTCTGGTAATCGAGTTACTGAAACAGATGAGCAATGCTTTGAAACTGAGCTCTCCAAGTAAATGAAATGAAAAATGCCCACTAGAGACAGCTTTAGTCATTTTAAATCATTGTATACAGGCTGATGCCAGGCACAGAACTTGTGTTCAGTAGCCAGTAAACTTGTTTCCCCCCCTGCCCCGGCTTTTTAAAGGGATTTAGAGAATTCAGATGTTTTAACCTAAAATTGATTCTGATTTGTTCTTTTGGGGGAAATATTTTTGAATCCTTTTTTGTTTGTTTGTTTTGATTTGGACATTTGTGTATGCTTGTACAGATTTCAATCATCACAAAGTATTTTGCGGTTGGAATCTTTCATTAAAGTACTAAAAACATTAAAAGAAAATCTGAGTAGTGCCTATAGTCACAGACACTAAGCCAGGTGAAGTTCTCATGAGGTCTTAAAAGCAGATGCCAAATCTCTTAGCTGGCAAAGAGTAACCCCAGGCATCCCTGAAGCCTGGGGCTGCCTGCTAAGGGCAGCTCCGAGTGTCCCGGAGGGTGGTGGCTCTTTGAGGGGCCGGGAGGCAGAGTGGCAACTGACCATGTGCCTGCACATTGCTGGTGAAGGCCAACCACACACTAGGCCGCCTCAGGAAAGGAGTGTTCCCTTCCACTCAGCACCTCCAAAGTTGCATCCAGAACAGTGTCTCCAGTTCTGGGCCCCCAGGAACAAGAGAGATGCTGGCAAACGGGAGAGAGTCCAGTGGAGGTGATGAGGGGGCTGCAGCCTGTGGCGTTTGAGGTGGGGGTGTGTGCATGACCTTTACTTGGAGAAGACAAGGAGAGAAAGATCTTTACTATTTTCCGCTGCCTGAGGGAGGATTACAGAGAAGATGTGGCCAGATGTCTAAGAGGTTGAGGGAAAGGCAGAATGCACAAGTTACAAGAAAAGAAATTCCGGTTGAACATAAGGAAAAATATTTTGCTGTGAGGGTGGTTAAGCACTGGAGCAGGTTGCTCATCTAGGCTGTGGAGCCTCCCTCTGTGGAGACTTTCAAAATTAACTGTGCAAACTCCTGAGTAACATGCTTTGACTTCAGTGTTGAAATTTGGGACCAGATGAGTCCCAGAGGTCCCTTCCAACCTAAATTGGTCTGTGATTCTTAGATAATCTTAATTATTTTTGGTCCTTATGGTGAATGGCCAGGAGTACTTTTGGCTTTATCAGCATTTAACTTCATGACAGAAGTATTGATTGTGTGTGGGTTTTAGGATTATTCTTTTCTACTGAAAGACATTGTACTTCAAGAAATCTTTTATAAATAAGTGTCAATAATTAGGTACATAAAATATTCCTAGACTTGAATTGTTGGATTTCTGTCAATGCTTGTTCAGCATTGAACAGTCCTGTTCAGTTAACAAATGGCTGTGAATGGCCACCTCTGAATCTGTGTAGTGGGACATCAAATCTGGTTAACTGCAAAAATCCAGACTAGATTGCTCTATGAAAGAAACTGACCCAATCAGGAAGAATGTGTAGTCTGAAGCCTGTAATTTTTTATTTTTATTTTTTTTTCTGTAAAGGGTACCTTTCGAACTTTTAGTTCCTGACATCTCTGTATATGAGACTTAAACGCAGTCTGCTTATGTGATAGCTCTGTGGTTTGGTCTGTGTGCCCTCCTTTTAGGAGAGAATTTCACTCCTAATTAATTTTCCACTGTTTTTAATTTTGCTTTTTTACCTCTCTTTCTATATGCATACAATCTGTCTGCTGGAGAGTAACTCTCTTTCCTCGAGGTTTTGATTGAAATATCAGAAATAATTGAAAAGTGAATCTGTTAGTCCCTGTGTGAAGAATTACCTCTATATAGGAAAACTTCAATTTCTGGTCTTAACTTTTTTTTATAGTAGAAAGTCATCTAGCTTGTAATTTAGAGAAGTGGCATTTTAGAGGCTGAAGGAAACAGCTGCTGGTGAAATTTTGTGGTCTAGGTCCATTTGTACAATTCAAAAGGAGAGGAAATATTAACCATTTATATATTTAAATGTCTTGGAAGTGGAAAGTTTACTCCTCCTTTCCTCCATGTTTACAGTGGAACAAGTAATTACTCTGAGTGGTAAAACAGGCAAGAAAATACCAGCGAGCAGAACTAGTACTGATTTAATATAACCTAGTTTTTTTGTTAGACTATTAAGAATTCCTGTACGATTCTTGTATAGCAGTGGGGGAACAGGGACCCTGCAGTTTACTTAGTACAATAAATCAACAGAAGCACAACTCCAGATAATTAACGCATCTTCTCAGGTTCGTGACAGACACAGTTTTTGAATAATAGGTTGGGCTGTTACGAAGCCAGACCTCTAGGCTGTAGTTTTACCTACATTTTAAAAAACAAGCTTAAGAACTGGAAAGTGGCAGGTCAGCCCCAGGGCTGGAAGAAGTTGTCGCTCTTCTTCCGCCACTCATCTTGCCTCTGTTTACATCTTCACTTTGCTGGCACAGGCACTTACGCAGCATTGTGGGAAATGGTCTGACTCACCTGTGTTAAAATGACATCTTTATTCTGGCTTAAAGTTCTTCTGAGTTAAGGTACAGCTCTTTCTCATCCTTTCCCATTGAGTCTGACTGTCCAGTCCTGTTTCTTCCCTTGTACCACCTCCATTCACCTGTTTTGTTAAGCTTGATTTTTTTTTTTTTTTTGTGGTTTGTTTTAAAATATTTATGTGAGCATCCCATCATTTAAATGTTCGGTAGGATCTTTTTCTAATATTAGAACTCAGCATATCTGAACATTTCATGCTATCTTTTTCCTCGTACATAAAATATCTAGTGATCTGGGTTATCCAAAGTGAATTATCTAGGTTGTGAACTAACCAGGTCTAATCTCCCAAATCTTTCATCTCATTTTACTGTCCTAGAGTGTGTTATACAGAATGCATTGATCTTCATGTGTCAGATTAACTGTTATTTACGTGATAGTGCCTTTCTAATCTGCCTCATTTCTTTATTTTCCCTTCTGTCTGGACCATGCAGAACTGGATTCCAGCGAGCTGAAAGGGGATGTCTTCTTATAGCTGCAGTGTGATCCAGTGATCAAATGCTTCTAAAGACAATTTCAGACAGTAGCATTTAAATGCAAGTTTTTCTTCTCCCTGCAACTCACTTTTAACTATACAATACAAAAAGATGGCCTGAAACTCCTTATTTTTATATATAGATTTTATTGTTAACTATATGGTGACTTCAAGATACAGCAAAGGATAGTCATGAATTAGTTGTGAGAAGCTGTTTTGTTACCTTTGTATTTTGTGTTCATTATGAGTAATGTGCTGTCTGAGAACTGTCTGAAGTCTATCGGAAACCTGGGACTTAAGTTTTATTCATTCATCTGGTTCATCGTGAATGATCTTTGAAGAGAGCAGGAACTGTGTTTGCTTGCCTGTGTATAAAGAATTGTGCAAACCAGTTCTGATAAGTCTTCTGAGCCTGGAATACCATTTTAATAGTGGAGTTCTGTACCTATAGACTACTTCTGCAAAAAAAAATATTTCTGAACCCAATAATGTCATTTACAGCTAGTTATAAAATTGCACTTTCATTAAATCATAAAATCATTTCCATAAGAAGGGTGGACCAGAGGTAATGTAATCTAACCATCTGTTCAAGTTGCTTAAAATTAAATTAAATTTTAATTTCAAACCAGTTAACGTGTTTGCATTTTTTTCATACCTCTAAGTCCCACTGAAGTCAATTGCAAATTCAGGTGCTCAGCATTTCTTGAAAACTGGGCCACTTCTATTTAGAGGCATTAATATCAAAGTAGAAACACCATTCATTGTGGTTTTAAAATCCTGGCTTCAGTTTTTAAAACTTAGTCCATTGTAATGGTATGGCTACAACAGAGATATAAAGCTAGAGGATGAACAGGCAAAATAATTGGGGACCATGGAAAAAAAACCTAATTAAATTATTGTTGTTTGTGGAAAATTAGCTATATTTCATGGGGAGAATGAGAGAATCTAGACTTGAATAGCTGCGAGACCACTCTTGGTACCAGTCTGAGCACTGTGAGGGAATGACATTTAAAGAAGGTCTTTCATGTTTTCTATACATAGATATTTTTAGAAGACTAAATGTTGATGTTTTTATTCTGATTTCTGAAGGAATCCTGCCTAAATGGACACTTAATTTTCCATTCCATAGGGCCAGCTCATGTGGCAGTTGAACTAAAACTGCCGGGAAATATTTATAGTACCACATGATCTTTAAAAATAACTTCTCAGGCTACACTGTAGATGTCTTGAATTCTTAAAGTCTTTGCTATTGTAGATAGATAACCATGACATTCCTGGAGTGGAAAAATCTTAGCTTTGCTGATTTAGGCATTTGTATTTATAATCAAGTTGTTTGTATTTACTTTTTAAATTTGTAAGGGCTTTAGATTGAAATTCGCCCATGCAGGTGCAGAAGGCCAGAACCCTGAGTGGGTTCACTCGTTAGGGCAAAACAGAAATTTCAGTGGCATGGTGTGAAATAACATACAGAATAAACTTTGTTAGTGCATTAGGCCTCATCTTTAAAAGAGGGTCACTCTTGATCCTGTGTGAATTGTGAGGTCTAGCGAACAGAAAATACACTTTGTAGTAGTATTACATTTGTTGCTTAGTGAAGGTGCTTCCTCTTGTCATGTTAAACCTTTAAACAAACCCTAAGTTTTAATTCCACGTTACACCTAATCTTATCCCCGTGAGCAGTGCTGGAGGGTAACAGCGGTGTTCTCACCCCACCCTTACTTTCTGATTCGGTGCCTGCTCGTCACAGGGTGAGGCAGGACGAAGAGTTGGTGGAAAACTAGTAATGTTTGTTCCCATTGTTTTTCCATTGTGTGGCTGGGGAGGTGGGGGACACCCAAAAAAGGGGAAAAGCACAACAGCGCTGCTTCTGACTGCAAACTGCCCTCAAAGTCAGCTACAGATAAGGTGAAACTGCAGGAAACAGTGACTTAAGGGAGTCAAGCTGGTGTCTGAAGTGATCCTGTTCTAGTCACTGTAAATACAGTGGAAGTCAGCAAAATGGGAGTCCCATGCAAGGTTCTGAAACTGCTGCCACTGTATCAGTCACAGAACAGTCATCGTGGCCCTGTAAGCTCCCAGGCTGTGGCATCGCCTCTGAATTTCATAGAATCATAGAATGGTTAGAGTTGGAAGGGACCTTAAAGATCATCTAGTTCTAGGAATAAAAGAGGATATAGCTCTACAGAGCCATGAACTGGCACGCTGATCTCATGTATATATTTGGCTTCAGAGTTTTCAGAAGAAATTAGAATACTTTCCAATGTAAAGGAGGGGTTTTTCCTTTGATTTTCTTTTAAATGCCTCTTAAATTTCGTAGGATGTAAACCTTTCTGCATATTCTGACTTTTCATCTTTGCTGATAGATTCTTTTCCCTCATTTGTTCTCAAATATTTCCTTTGTAGCTTGCTCATCTTTTTATAGTATTAGATGTTTACGTAGTTAGAAAAACGATTACAATGATTATATTGTGTAAGTGCTTAGTGTTTCTTCTACTTAGACTATGTGATATGCTGCTGCTGTTTCCTAGAAGATTACTGTGGTCAGATTGTCATCTAGTCTGTTCTGGACAGTAAGATATTGTTTAAACACTGTTCTTGTGTCTGGATAGGGTGGCCCTTTTCAACTGCCTTCACTGCTGCAAGACTTCTTTTTTTTTTTTTCCCTTTTTTTTTTTTTTTTTTTAGCCCTTTCACTGCCACATGACAGAGCAAGCAGTAGACAAAAAGCTGTATTGATCACAGTGATGATCATCTTGAATGTGATGCTTAACAGTTGTAATAACTTACTATACAAAGCAAAAATCTGGATAGCAGAGTGCTCTTAGTTCTTGTATAATCAAAACAAGCTAGTTTCTGATATTTGTCCTTTATGTAAATGACCATGTTTTTAGTGAAAAGAAAAATAAATTCAGGTTTATATTTAACCTGAAGAGCTGCAGATACTTATGTGCTAGAAAAATGCACCCTTGTTTGAAAGAGGTGGTGTAAAAGAAACTTACATCTTAAGGAAACCGACTTTTTCATAGATAAGCGATTTCTTCTCCTGCCCCCAAGCTTCTTGCCATCTGTTTGGGATAGTGTCCTTTCTTCATCCTGAGAGAACTGTGACCATGTTTCAGGGATAGGTGACATCATTTCAGATGTACAATATCTCTTCTAAAGAATTGTCTGAAGATTTCTTGGTGCTATGAGGCAGCCCAGGAGAAGAGATGCTATGAGAGATAACAGGGCGTCAGAATTTTCCCCTAATGCTGTGTTATGCCGGTGTTGGTATTTAGCAGTTTCCTTGCAGCTTCTTTTACTCATCTTTTATTAGTGTTATTTTTGATTATGCTTCAGGATAATTGATTGAACGTTGCATTGGATTTTAAATTGGTGTTCTTTTAATAATAGAAAAATGCACCTCAAAGGATGAGAGTTAGGGGATTTGTGGTGAGTTCACAAGTAAAGGAGAATTTCTAACCTGATGACAAAGTATAAAATTTCATAATTGGTGCATTCTTCAAAATGTTGGTTTTAGAAGAATTTACCTGACGCAGATTAATATTAGGTGTTGATGAAAATCCACGTGGATTTGTGAGTACTTTTTGATGTCTAAGTCTTTTGCTGATATGATAAATTATTTTCAAAAGAAAGTTCATTGCGTTGTTACTCTGTGTCTCATTTTTTGCAGTGCCTCCAGACAGGGTCACTCTCTGGGCATGCTCTTGTTCAGCTCTTAATTTTAGGATAAACTCATGCAATCTCTCCCGCGCTTCGCTTTGACCTTCGTATCTTCTTGGTCAGCACTGGTTTATGTCAGATATTTGCAACTCCTGCATATAACTCCTTTACTCCAGCTCTTAGAGCAGTGGTGTGAAGCCTTTGCAGCTGGGTGGTCCTGGGCTCTCAGTGCTGTCTTGTCCTCAGGTAGTCATGATGGAACTGAGTGTGCCACAAGCTGCTCTTGCCTGCCTTCTCAGCGAAATGGGATTGGCTTCTGAGTGGATGGCTTAGTAAAGGGACACAACCCCGACGGGTAACCACAGCTTCTGAAACCCTGAGCCTTTAGTCTAAAAGATGCCTTATAACTCTAGGGGATATTCTGAATGATTGGGTTTTGTTACTTGTTATCGTGTAATGTTCCGGTGGTTCTGCTGGTGACTGACTCTTGCTGGAAGTCTTGTCTTTTACAGACTGGTTTTGTACCTGCACGCGTGGTTCTAGTTCTAGGTGTGGGGGAAGCTACAAGGTCTCTTGGCTTCTGGAATAAGGCTGTTAGCACTAGAGCAAATTCTGTCTGCCTAGAAATGTTAAGTCCTTTAAAAACAAAACACCCCCTTCCCCACACACTGCCCTCCACCCTTCCCACACACCCCTCACCCCCCACCGAAACAAGAGCGACAACCAAGAGCCCTGTGCCTGGGGACACCCAGCTGTTCTCAATAGCTGTTCAGGGACTGTGGTTTGTTGGCTGGTCTGTCCCGCTTGAAATGTGTGATTATCTTGTGATCAAGGTCACAATACAGAGGAAAGACAGAAAATTCAGGTCTGTAACTTTCACATTGATTTCACAGAGGAAATTCTCACCCTCTGCAGGAATCCATAATGAAGACAAAAATAACTTGTATCGCTTCTATGGTGAGTCTGGTCTGTTGGTGAAGCAGTGTCAAGAAAAGTGAATGTTAATAAAGACATCAGTGATGAAAATTTATGTAACTTACTCCATGGTTCACTGGATTGTTCTCTCTTCTTTTACCTAGCTGGAACTGTGTTAGTGTAAAGTATTAATTTTGCTTTAGGTGGTTAGAATTTTAATGGTCTTTTATTTGAGAATCCTTTCTCCCTGGTGAAAGCAAATGAAAGTGTTATTTCATATGTTGCTGAAGTTGCTCAACATCTGGGCTGCTGTCAGAAGGGGTGATCCTGCCCTGTTCGCAGCTAAGTGTTGCCACCACCTTCTTTTCTGTGTTTGTGCAGTGTGCCTGCTTAGAAAGCTGTTTTGACAGCTCTTGGATCAGTGCTCTGATCTTGCTGACAGAAAGGGCAGTGTGATCTTCTATCAGTTTTAGCCAGTTGTAAAACTGCATCTTGAGGCCATGGTGACCTGAAGCGCTGTGACACAATCTGGACACTTGCTGCTGCTGAGAGGAGAAGATCCTGCTTCCATTCTTCTCCTTTCAGAGGCTCCTGGCACTCTTTAGATCCTTCTGTGAGTTGATTCAACTAGATAACGTGAAAGAAAATGAATCATTGATTCCCCCTGGACTATAAGCTGGTTCAGAAGGAGAGCTGAGGTGGGCTGAAGGAGGTAGAAGGTGGGAGAGGAGAGCTGGGCAGCCCAGAGCAGGGGGAGCAGAGACAGGATTTCCCTTGAGCTGTCAATGAGCCTGGCATCCTATCGCACAGCTTTGCGTGGAGTGGGTTATGAAAACCATATTATGACACAGTGTGAAGGCTTACAGCCTGGATGTTGACATTTCGTAGTGATAGTTGTTCCACTTCAGTCTTAATGCTTCGTGCACACACCAGATGTACAGATTTATAGATAGAAAAAGTTGCAGGCTGTTGTTTTGGTTTGAGAAAGCTTGTAGGGCTTCTTGTTTCTGTACATTAAATGAATAAATACAAAGATGAGAGATGAGTGGTGAATTATCTTTTTTTTTGTTTTGCAGATGTTCTACTAATATGTGTATCTAAGCAGCTCTTTTAAAACATGGTATAGTACAACACAAATTGAGCAGTTCGAGATTAAGAATTTGTGTGTATATATATGAGTCTGCATAAGTCAAAGTTTAGAGAAAATTTATACTTTACATGGGAAGGTTTGAATACGGTCTATCAATGCTACATACCTGTGACTTAGAAAAGCATTTAGTAGTGGGCTTTGCTGCTATTAAATTCAAATAATCATTGATCAGATACTTAAGTAGCCAAGATTAAGTGTTGTTTTAATTACTTCCTTCTTTTGTATGAGAAGTTTTTTTTTACCATGACAGTAGGTAAGAATAGCTATGAGGTGAACAGCCTGAAATAGCTTTTTATTATTATTTTGATTGTTGTTTTTTTTTTCCTTTAGCTGGAAGTTGTTTAAAATGTCTGTGGTGTTATTGCTTTCTGCCAATCCAGATGGCTTTCTGCCTTTGTTTCAGTTACTCGATGTGATACTGTTGGTTAGTCACTAGTGCCACCACACGCGTTACAGTTTGGTCCGTGACTCACTCTCACGGCTGTCTTACGTTGGCCGTCAGTGTTATTCTCAGTATAAATACTTGCTCGCTCTTGACCTCTGTGATGTCAGCCACTGTTGGAAACTGGGTGCTGACTGTGAAAGACACCCCTTTCCTTGAGGAAGGAAATATTTAGTAAGTGCCTGGCAGCAAGAATAGATTCCCAGCATGCTCAGATTGGTGTGATAATTGCTCTTCCCTTTTTAATTGAAAATGGAATTGAAAATATTCTGATATCTGTGTTGGACGTCTCTCATTATAAACAAGTATCTTACAAGAACTTTATAACTCGATGCATTGTGGTACCTAGGTTATAGGGTGTGTAACAGCATTTTTAAGTCTTGCTTCTTTAAACATTTTAAACTCTTGATACGCTAAAGTGGTTTCAACAATTGCAAATGTTGTGGAAAACATCTAAACGAGGATGAAAATAGCAAAGATATTGTGCTGAATTAAAATAGAAATTGTGAACAAAATAACTACATAGAACAGATTAATGTTTTGTTGCTGCTGTACCTTTTAAAGGAATGCTTTATAACAGTGATACCATGATAGCCACAGAAAATAACTGAAAATATACTATGTGCACATCCAAGTATGAAAAACCTTTAGTTTTAGATAATTCAGATGATTTTTCAGTGACTTCTGTTGTCAGTTACAACAAAATGGCAGCTAAGATTTTATGGATAGAAGCAGCTTGATGGAGGAAAAGAAATAATATCCCATTTAAAAGTAGCTTATTAAAGATATACTGATTGGTAATGAGGAACTCGAGACTTTCTTTAAATTTTTTGGGGTAGATGCTGTGTTATTAGAATAGTGTAGTCTGTGTTGCGTGATGGGGTTAAAGAGTTTATTTCTTTCCTTCAGACAATTTAAGAGATCACACATTGTGCTAAACTTTCCACATCCATTGATGAGTGAAGGGGTGGATTTGTAAAGATCTGGTAATTAAAATACGATATTTTCATACCTGGTTTGTTATTGTCACCACGTCTACACCCCCATGTCCAATTCATAGAATCATAAAATGGTTAGGGTTGGAAGGGACCTTGAAGATCATCTCGTTCCACCCCCCTTGCTATGAGCAGGGACACCTCCCACCAGATCAGGTTGCTCAAAGCCCCATCTAGCCTGGTCTTGAACACCTTCTCCACAGCTTCTCTGGGCAACCTGTTCCAGTGTCTCAACACCCTCACAGGAAAGAATGTCTTCCTAGTATCTATTCCAAATTTCCCCTCTTTCACTTTAAAACCATTGCCTCTTGTCCTATCACTTGACCCCCTGATAGAGAGTCCCTCCCCATCTCTCCTGTAAGCCACCTTCAGGTACTGGAAGGCCGTTATAACGTCTCCCCAGAGCCTTCTCTTCTCCTGGCTGAACAGCCCCAACTCTCTCAGACTGTCCTCATAGGAGAGGAGCTCCAGCCCTCTGATGATTTTTGTGGCCCTCTGCTGGACCTGTTCCAACAGGTCCATGTCCTTCCTGTGTTGAGGAATCCAGAGCTGGACGCAGGACTGCAGGTGGGGTCTGACCAAAGCAGAGGGGCCAAATCACCTTCCTTGACCTGCTAGCCACACTTCTTTTGATGCAGCCCAGATGCGGTTGGCTTTCTGGGCTGCCAGCACGCGTTGCCAGTTCATGTTGAGCTTCTCATCCACCAACGCCCCCAAGTCCTCCTCCTCCTCAGGGGTGCTTTCAATCCATTCTCTGTCCAACCTGTATTAGTGCCTGGGATTGCTGTGACCCATGTGCAGGACCTTGCACTTGGCCTGGTTGAACTTCACGAGGTTTGTACAGGCCCACCTCTCAAGCCTGCCCAGGTCCCTCTGGATGGCATCCCTTCCCTCCAGTGTGTTGACTGCACCACATAGCTTCTTTTTGATTCAATCTGGGGCAGTGTAGTGGATTTTTCTGGGGAATGAGGAGCTGATGGTGGTAAACTATTATTTGATGATGATGACAGGAGCTCCCTAGTTGTTGCTTCTGTTGCGGAAAAGTATTTTTCCTTACGTATTTATGCTTTCTGAAAGTTAGAGGTTTTTTGTTTGCCTTTAATGAAAACTCTACTATTTTTTTATCTGGTGTAAGTGAAATACTAAATGATCCATATATTTTGTGTGGTAATAAGATGTGTTGGCAGCAGTTATGCTTGTGTGGATCCTCACAACTTTGCTAAGGCTGAATGGAAAGTTTTTGGAATGAGTTGGGCCTCATTATTCAGTGTATTTCCATGGCAGTTAGAGGTGAGACTTCAGTGTGTTGTCTCATATCTAAGGCAGCTTTGAACCGGTGAGCTGATAGTAGCACAGCTACAGTACCCAAAAGCTGCTTTGAGCATTCAGCTGGGTTCCACGCTGGTTTTGGACAGGCTATTCAACTGGGCACTGGTAAGCTTTAGGAGATTTCAGTTCTTCAGAGCCAACCCTCTTTCTCTGCTGGAGATTTTAATCTCCAGGATTTTTCCAGATGTCAGGTGAGCAATTTTATATATTAACGGTAACTGGAGGGATAGAAACCAGTACTGTGGAATGAGGTGGAGATGGACTGTGAATACTTTAAAGTGGTGGTTTAAATAGTACTATTTGTTTAACAATGGTGATCAGTAAAAGTTAGCACTGAACAGCCCTTTATAATATGTATAAAATATTAATAGCTTGTTTGTCAATAAAAAGTTATGCTTCTCCAGTAGTTGATTTTTGTGCTCCTGATATATTCAGTTATCCCTTGTAGGCACAGTCAGCTTTCCCCTATGCTTGCTTGCTTATTTATTTTATTGCAAGGTGTCTGTGTCAAGCAAGGGATTACAAAGAGGCTTTCTGAAGTACCACTGTTGCATTTCTGATGTCAAAGGGCAACGATGCATATGACAATGAAGTGTTTGATTTAAAAGCCTACCAATTTCAAAGAGTTGAATTTCTGTGAAATAGGAGTATCAAACAAATTTGACTTGCTATAAATGAAGTATTAGCTCTTGCTTATCGTAAAGTTTCAATTTAATTGGCAAGGCTCTGAGCAACCTGATCTAGTTAGAGAAGTCCCTGCTTATTGCAGCAGGGGTGCACTAGGCGACCTTTAAGGGTCCCTTCCAACCCGAACCATTCTATGATTCTTTCATTTGCTGATGAGCTTGTTTGAACCTGTTCTGTGATGGATAAAGAACAACAGCCCAGTGTATTGGTTACATCCTGCTTTTTCTGCTGGTGCTGTAATAGGGGAAATACCTTCAGTTAAGCAGAAGAGGCCTGATTTCAGAGCAGGAAAGGGAAGGAGTGATAAAAGTAGTGGAAAGCTGTAACAGTAGTAGAGTTGCACATTCTGGCTTACTTTTTTTAGAAATGGTGATTTCCCACATCTTGTGATGTCCGACAAGAATTAGAAACTTGTAGGGCAACTTGTCTTTATTGGAGAAGTGATTTACAGTAGGGTTTTATTACAACATTTCCCATCCCTTTGTCAGCTGAAGAGCATTGTCTGGGTGAAGAGGAAGGTAAATACTTCACTGAATAGTAGTTGAAGGGAAGATGCATCTTTAGAGAGCGGTAATCAAAAGATAAAACTTGGAAGGTCAGAAAAACTAGTGGTAGCAATAAGAGTAAATAAAAATGTCTTGAAATCTGAAGAAAAAGTAATCAGGAAGCCAGTGTAGTGAACTGAAGTAGATCACACAAAGGGCTCCCCTCTACTCTGCAGTGGATTTAGTTTACGCAGTGGGTTAAATTCACAGAAGGTTATCTTTCTTGAAGGCTGAAAGCAAATTGAGATAAATGTCTTGGGAGGAAAATGTCACTTTCTAGTAGAGCTGAAGATTATTTTCTTGCAATTAATATGGACTTCTCATTTGTGGTCAACTAACGGGAAATTTGCCAAAACAAGATTAGGAAATTGATCGTGCTTCATCCAAGAAGTATACTTTGATTGTATTTTATGTAGGTAAATACTTTTAGAGAAAATCTAAATTGAATTTCTAACTTTGTTTTATCTAACCTCTAATTATTTTTTTCACTTATTACTTTGTTGTAATGACATAAACATCTCAACAATAGTGCTTTACCAGGCAGATGCTTTTATTATACTACATGGAATTAATGAGTAAAAATGTGCTTATGTGTTTGCAATACTGGCAGTTGAGACCCCAGACCTGCAAGTTGAGCTGTACAAGAAGGCTTGTGTAAACTTTCCAAAGGCTTTAAAATGTGTGTCTAATTATAGAAGGTTAAGTATACTCAATTTTAATTTTTTTTTTTTTTTCCCCAAGGCCATGTGGTTATGATATTATTGAGATTCCATAATGCCTCCTGCCGTGACGGACAGCCTTGACATCTGGGCAGTGGATTCACAGATTGGTGCTGATGGCTCAATATCTGTGGACTTCCTGTTGCCCACTGGAATCTACATCAACCTGGATGTCCCTCGAGATGCCACCATATCTCACATTAAACAGGTAATACCAAAGGCTCAATTAACTTAAAAGTTAACTTACGTTTGGAATAAGTGCTGGTTTTGATTTTTATGTGCCTTTTGGCAAATCAAGTAATGAATTTGAGTAAGCATAATGTTTTTATGGCACATGCATAGCCGATTGATTAGTAAAGATCTGTCTGGGGGTTGGGAATGTTTTTGGACAGATGGCAAGGTTCAGAGAAATTACTTCTTGCTGATGGTTACACTTCAGCAGAGATTATTCTAATAGCTCTATATTAATACTCTATTGCTACACCTAAATCTTTTTTTAATGCATTGATTTAACACTTCTCCAATTAGTGGGCAAACAGGAGACACTGTGTCTAATTTGATTTTTAATATAGAAGTCACAGACTATGCTTCTGCTTCCTTTGGTTGACACCAAAGATAGATGCTTTAAAAACTATGTATGCCATTTCTTAAAGGTTGTGTACAATCACCTTGTTAGGGCATGACTTAAAAAGTGAGGGAACACTCAAATCAAAGGCATGCAAGGAAATAGCCACAGATATTAAAGAGTAATCTACTGATCTTTCATCAGATAATGGCCATGTGAGGGCATTTAGACAAGTTACCGTGGAATTAGGTAGTGAGTGCATGACAGCACCAAGTAATCTGCTCCTTAAGCATAATGAACTTCTAAAAGAAAATAAAGTGTGATTTCTCATTCAGTTGCATTGCCTGGTAAATAAATACATTGTTTTTCATTCCTTTTCTTTCTGACAGTATTCACTTGTTTATAGAAGTTGTTTTCTTTGTATCAGTAGTAGCTTCATGTAATTTATTGTACTTCTTGTTTGAAACTTTCTAGACACTGAAATAATTTTTTTTATGCAGTGGATCACTTAGTATTTTAGAAGAAATGAGACTGCCACGAGAAATTGAAGTGATCCAATAAATAAATTTTGTGCTATACTTGAATACTTGAAATTATTCTGACTGGAAAAAATATCGTTGTAGTTTTAGTAAAAGGGTAACCTGGGCAACTACAGGTTAGCTGGTGGGTAAGATAATGGAATAGCTGATTGTGATTTCAATTGATAAAGAATTTAAAAAAAGTGTGTAAGTGACAACAAGAAGGAACTTGAACTAAGCTCTCTGCTATGAACAGGTACTGTTGATATTTAGTTGTTTTTCAAAGAAAAGGAATGTTTATCATAACTACAGAAGTCTTTCATGCAAATCACTGTGTTTGAAAACAAAACAATAATGAGGACTCTGGCACACTGGACTAGGAGCTTTGCTCCCACCACATTGCTGTGACAAACCCTGATTGTGGACCCATGGATGTATAAATAGAGGACTTGAGAGTAAATATAAGGATTTTATTTTGTATATTAAACTGTTAAGATTAAAATAAGAGAAAAGAAGAAAAATAGCCAACTATTTGAGGGCTGAAGAATTTTTCATTTCTGTAGACTTTATAATTCTACCAGGCCAGTACTTTGGGTGGTGGCAAATGGCTGCTTTCGGTGGAAGTCAGTTCCAGGGACTTCATGGCTTTTTGAATTTTACAACCGTTAAGTGATATAATAAATACCAGTAGCTGGAAATTGAAGTTAGGCCTCATAGTACTTGTCCCTATATGTTTTCTAGCCTTGGGACATTTTTGCACACAAGCTGCTGCTTAAAAATTACCTCAAGATAGTGACTACAAACAAGACAAAGTAAATACATAATGATATTTAGGGATAAAAATTAGCTAGGTTAGCAAACATGTTACTCCTATGTTCTTTCAGGAACATAAATGGAAATTATTGTTACCTTCGGGGCCATGAGATATGTCCGTGCTTTCTTGTTTAGTTTCACTTATTTATTTTCTTTGCAGCTGTTATGGAAGCAGGCACATGCCTATCCACTCTTCCATCTCCTCATGGAGATTGACTCTTACATGTTCTCATGCGT